>JAVCKV010033061.1:0-24273 GCA_032274145.1 Herpochondria borealis | reverse complement strand
TGACACATGACCAGGCTGGTCGAAGGAGGAAGAAGTATTTGTCTGCAGACGGGAGGCCAAGACCAACGGTCCATTCGATATGAGCAGAACGTTACCGGATCGCGAGCGACGCCTCGTGAGATCACGGGCCCAGTCCGCATCGGAACAGCCAACCAACGTAAGGGGAAGCTATCCGTTCGGGAGAGAAATACCGTACTCTGTCGTCCCAATGAGGTACCGGATGAAGTGCTTCATGGCCTTCCAATGGAGCACGATCGATTCGGCCTGAAATTTCCCTAACATGGAAACGGCGGTGGAACTGTCCCGACGAGTACGGGTAGACAGGAATAGCAGTGTCCTCAGCACCTGGCGATATGGGATGCTTTCCATTTCCGCACGTCCGGACTTAGATCGCTCTTGCATCACCTCGTAGAGTGGGTGAACGAATGGGAGCGGAGACATCACTGGTTTCGAGTTCTGCATCCCCGCAAGTGCGAAAACCTTCTGGACGCACGGTTTTTGAGTCAGAAATAACCCGGAAGGGCGGCGCTCGATCTTAATACCCAAGAAGTGCGTACAGATCCCAAGGTCTTTCGTCGTGAAGAGCGACGACAGCTTCTTCTTCACCGCTTGAACGTCCTGTTTGGAGCCAACGATCATGATTTAGTCGACATAACCCAAAAGATAGACCGGACGGACGCGATCGGAACTGCTGAAGAGACAGCCCGACGAACTAGAACGGTAAAAACTGATCCTCTTTAGTGCATGCGCCAAGTGCTCGTACCACAACTTGGGAGCCTGTCTTAACCCTTAGAGGGACTTCAAAAGTCGCACGACTTAACCGGATGCGTACGGCACGAATGGGATGTTCGGCAACCGAATTTACGTATCGGAAGACCGTTTCTTGAGGCGAGCGTACATGAAGGCACCTTTCACATCGAGGTGTTCAACTTCCCAGCCCATGGCGGACGCAACGGAGAGGAGAAGCCGGAATAGCTCAATGCACACAACCGGAGGGTACAGTTAGCCGTAGTAGAACTCATCGCCTTACTCATTCCTTCGTGCCACGACGCGCCCCCTCAACTTGCGGGGTCACCTTCGGCGTTCCGTTTTAGTTTCAAAACGGAACGTAGGATCTTCGTGCCAGGAGGATTAATTTCTTCTCGTCACGTTCGCATCTTCAAAAAATTGACGAACTCCTCTCAAATGGCCTTGATCTATTCCGTACGTTCAGGTGACTTGAGCGCTTCTCTGATGGAAGGCTATTCATTTGTGGAGATGATCGTCGGGACTGCAGAGTAGTAATATGCACCCTTGGAACGTTCCGGAGTTGGCGGCCTCTCTGCCGGGAGGGAAGCGCCTCTTCCTCGTCTTCGCTCGTGTCACTGTCGTTGTCTTGGTCATTTTTTCCTTGCACCGGCTCGTACTCATCGTCTATCGGGGTGTAGTAACCCTCTTAATCGGACGACGTCGGAGACTCATAGTCGGAGACTCCGTGCGTGTTCTGCGGTGGTGGGACGTACGTGAGCAGATCGGCTGAGCCCACTTGTGGGGTGCCATCACCATCGTCCAAAATATCGACATTACCAAACGCCGCATCGTTCTATGAAGACGTTTCATCTTGATCCGGACGTACGGATTGTAGACCGGGGAATTAATTCTCCACAGCTCGTACTTGCTTAGTATGTAAGACTTCGTTACGGGTGAGGATGTGGTACACTCCACCGCCGTCCCAAGTCATATGTCTTCCTGAAGGCGCGGCTTAAAAGTTTCCAACCTGTCCTTAACGGGTCCGCACAGGATACGGCAACCGAACGGTCGGATGTCGTGCAGTTCTTCTGACTGTTTCGCTAGGAGCCGAACGTGCGAGATCGACTTCGTATTAGAGTGCGGCAGCATATTTTTGCATGCTGTCACGTGCACAAGTGCGTATTCCCAGTACGTTTCGGGTAACTTGGCCTGGTTTAGTACGGTCCGGGCGTTCGACATAAATAATTCGTGACATCGTTCGGTCAACCCGTTTGAGGGAAGTGTAGGCCTTCGTTGTGGAAGTGTCGACGCCCATGTTCGAGAGAACATCGATTGCCTTCTCGAACTCGGTACCGTTTTCGGTGTATAAAGAATTTACTGGGTTTCCGGATTGTCGTCCAAACCACCGAACGTACCTAAGCACAACTCCTGTTACATCGCTCTTCATCTTGACTGGTGCAGTAAACACGAAACGGGACAACGCGTCCACGATGGTCGCGAAATACTTGTTCCCGTTGACGGACGTTACTCGGACCTTGCCTTTCGTGTCCGCATGTAGACGACCGACAGACGTACTGTCGGTGAGACTTCCTAAAAAGTACCTGCGATACTTCCCCTTGACGCAAGGTTCACAGTCTCCCGAATTAATCATCTTAACATTTGGTAGAACGCCGACTCGTACCTGAGTCGCAATCGAACGCTTAGACAACCCGTGATGAAGTAGTCGATGCCAGGTTTCTGCAATCGTGGCGATATTTTGGGGATCCGGACGTTCGGTCTCATTGGCCGACGAGTCTACCTCACTCGAGGAAGCTTCTGCATGGTCGGGACCGATTGTTCCGGTTGGTGTTCGGGGCTGGATATCCGCATCAATCGTGTTGGACGTGTGTTCGGCTTGTGTTGACGATCGGAAGTCGTCCGAATTAACAGCGCTTTCTACCTCGTCCGCTGAGGCGCTGCTTTTCGGATAGCTCATCGGGACGTGCGGTTATACAACGGCCATCATGGTCCGTGCATTATCGCTTTCGTAGTCCTGGTCGTCAGAGGTCGAGTCGACATCATCTTCGATATAAAATAATCCGTCCGGGCCTTGGTGGGCATGGCCCACAACCTTGTCGCCGTCGTTCATATTTATGCTTAACACACGCTCCGGAACGACCAATACGGCCATACCCTTGGTGACGAGTGTCGGCACTGATAAAAGGCTCAGAGCGACAGTGTCACATACAAGGGTCCGTCCTCTCCGTTCCACTGCACCCGGCATGCTCCTTGACTGTACGCTCGGATCTTCGAGTCGTCTCCCAAGGAGATCTTCACGTTGCATTCCGTGGCCTTAAAGACTTTCTGATCGAACGGGGTAATTTGCGACATCCTTCCGGAGTCGAGCATCATTCGGTCGGAGGAACTGGATTCATCAAACGTACGGGCCATGGCGAGAATCCCGTGATTCCGTTTGCCCTTCTTGTTGTCCCATTCGTTCTTATCGTCCATTTTACTAGCGTCCTTTAGTGTTTGGAGGCGGTTGTTCGGATTGGCGGGGTTGATCCAGCACCGATCCGCTTCGTGCCCTTGTTGCCCACAGTGGTCGCACGTACGGACCCGTGGTCTTTGGGTCTTGGCGACTTTTGCCTGTGTGCCGTTGAACGTTCGGATTGCGCGAGCCTCCTCAATGAGGCGCTCAGCGACGCTGTCCCACCTGAAGTTCTCTTCGGAGAGCGTCTTGATGGCGGCAACGACGGGCCCCAGCTCCTCAACTTCTATGGACGCGAGGAGAATTCCGACGGCCAGGGTGTCATGGACTGTAGCTTCCATTTCCTGCAGCTGTTAAAGCAATGCGGCCATCTTTTCGATGTGCTTTGACACGTCCGAACGTACGGTAACGATTTTGAGGGACTCAAGTTCCACCATCTCAGAAATTTTGGAAGATGTAGACTTGGAGTCGTACCGTGCGTCCAGCTTCTGTAGCATCTCAACGGGGTTGTCGATGAAGAACGAACGACCCGGAGCCCTTTATCGTTCAGTGCGGAAACCATGATTCCGCTGGTGATCTTAGTGAGACCAGCGAAGGCCGCACCTGACATCGACGTGCCCGGACGGAAGGCGTTCAGTGCGTACTCGCAGCCCTTGAGGTCGCATGCGGACTGCAAGAGAATACGTCACAGGCCTTAGTCGGTCTTCTCGTCGAGGACTTTGATACGCAACTTGTTCGAATAGGTTATGATGAAAACGTTGAAACGCAGAAGGGTTGAGGTTGGTAAAGGGAAGTTAGACCTAGCAGCGATGCTACCATATACGAGTTAATGTGATTTCCTCGTTTAAAAAAAGGGGTTGGTGATTATGATGCCCGAACGTTCGGTAGGTCCCTAATGGACTATATAAGTACGTTCGGAGCAACTAAAAATGAAATTGAAATGGGTTCCCCTAGGTAAGATAAGTTCAATACCCGGGCGTCCAGCATTTATGTGGAGCAGAGCGACCCGATCGCCCGGCAACGGAGCTTGTAGTGTGGCCCTGGCGTGCCGACACAACTTTTGTGTACAGCACGGCAGCGGCCATCCCGATAGCGTACGTGAACGGAAGACGTTGCGCCACAATCAAAGTACTGCCGCACGTTCAGATAAATGGCCGGCAGTGTATCGACAGTGTTCCTGCTCCGACGTGCATTAATGGCGTAGAAAAGAAGTGCACCTTTCTCGCACGCCAAGTAAAGACATCTTTGCCATTGATGGATGGCTACGACCGTTCCAGGACAGAACCGTATCTCAACACGAGCTCCAGCCGAAGTATGGAAGATACAGTAGTTTCACTGGCAAGTGAGTGCTCGGTGCGGCAGTGAGTGGGCTCTGAAGCCAAGTGATCGGCCCGACGCTGCAATAGCTAAACAGGCACGTAAGTGCAGTAGACTTGGCGAAGATCTTCAGGTACGGTATCTTTCCGATGATGTACACTTCTGTCTGTGGCGCTCTGTGCCCAGAGATTGGTGAACTTCCCAAAGATTTTTCTTCTGACCCGAAATATACTTCCCTCCTTCCTTCTAGAATTTTCTGCTAACGCGACTGGATTTATATCACCTCCCCTTATCGCGCTAAGTCACACTAAATTATGGAAAGCCGTACACACGGCGGAGGTTACTGGGCTACCGTATCCCTGACTAGGTAATGTATAGTTAGGGCCTTGCTCGTCCAGAAGTAGGATCTGTTGAGCTCAGCTTAGGAGAAACAGCGCGAGCTGTGGCGTTATCTCTGAACAAGTAGGCGAGCTGAAGTATCTCCGTGATGTTCCGCTTGCTCGGTTTCTGTGTGGAGATGGCAGGCCATCTTGCACTCATTGGAAGTTGGCCCGTGAAAATATCTTGGCCCGTGAAGGCGGTGCTATAAGGGCAGTAAAGTATGCCGATTGCTCGGTTTGGGTGTAGAAATGGGGCCGATTTGTAGGGATTCAAATCGGCCTAGTTGCGGGTTGAGAAACCAATGCCAAATTAAAGCTATATTCTTAAATTAATTGCTTCATTGCTAGTGCCCGGCACCGGGGAATTAGAGTTACAGTTAATTTACACCGATGCAAATTAGCAAATTCAGGAAGTCTGGCATGAGTAAGGCAATTTGGCAATAAAAGCCGGTGTGACGAGCGAGCGTGGAAATTGGTGTCATATGACCCGCAATCACATATGAATTCGATTTCAGGTCATGAGACACAATCTCTTTCCGCCTTATTATTGCACTACATCTTTTTCACCTCGCTTGTTGATCCAGAAGAGATCAAAACATCTTTGGCCTGCTTGTTAGCTGACTCCTCCATCTGAATTCCCCTTTCTACTTGGGACATGAAAAATTGCGTCTCATTGTCTTGCTCCGCTTGGAGGCTTCGAACGTTGGTTTCCGACAGCGACGCGAGAAATTTTTAGGCTTTGCATATTTATCTCGCAGCATACCCTTGAAACTGGATGAGGGTGATGGAAGATCGACTGGAGTACGCAAAACCGTTGCCTTGGGAAAGGAACCTGGAACGAAGAGAAGTTGCCGACCAACATTGTAAACAGTGGGTCTGCAACTAATTAGGGGGCGGAGTTCATCAATCAAAATTCGTATCACTCCACCACCTCATTCTTCGGCTCAGTAACGAACAAGCTCTTCAATCCCACAGACAGAATGTACCGTCTTTTTGCATACAGTGACAATTCCAGTGGCTGTGTCAGGCGAATTTGGATGAGATCGCGGCTATCCTTCTTAATCGATGGTTACTAATCAGGTACCTTGGCTGTTTAATACTAGATACGTAACTTATGCATGTTACATGGATTGTTGTCGTGGCCATGACCGATAATTGGCAGCTTATTTCCCGTAAAGTCGAAAAAACCCTTGATGGTACGGATAATATCGATGTGTCTGTTAGCGAACTGGGTTGCAAGAAGGACTGGGCATGACAGACGTTCAAAAAATTGTAATTTAACGCGGTACGCAGTGTCAGCAAAACTCACCCGAATCAGTACTTCATGAGTAACCATGAGCGCAGCATTTATACGACTGTGCGACTCCCGGAGCAATTGAAAGAGTCTCTGGAAGCCGTGCTCGTCGCGCTCCAAGGTAACCTTTAAATGACGGCGGTGCTTAGCTCTCGACCGAAGCGATTGCCTGGAATCACAGGACTCTGGAGCATCTGGTTCCGACAGAGGTTGGTCAAGTGGGGGATTATAGAAGTGTTCATCCTAATTTACGGGAATTGCTACAAGAGGCTTGGCGGTCCCTTTACCTGTCAGCCGGTTCTTGAGGAAACTGGCGCGCATAAATTCCCACTGGAATTGCCTCTTCGGACACTTCAAACTGGTTCACTATAATCATCAGTTGCTGTCCTCTCTAGTTTTCCTAGTACTTCTACAGCTTCGAATAGTTTCCATGTTCAAAATTGTAAAGAACCTGAAATTTTCCCTGTATTGGACTGTTCTCCCACGGAGGCAGATTCCTCTTTGGTGGGCTGGGACGATTTTAGCCATCACCCTGGAAGCCGCCATCACCTCGTTCAGAACAACCTCTTCCATATCCACCTAGTTCTCTTCTTAAACCTCGGCTCCCGTACGGCTGCATACACGGGCGAGGCAGAGGATCTGGCCAATCATGGTAAAAGGCGTTCATATTCTGCTCATAAAAACCCTTGAGGATAGTATTCACCTCGATCTTTTAAAAGTACTAGTTTTCGGCCAATAAAAGACGCTGGGTTGATTAGAGGAAGGAACAGGTGAACGAGCTGTGTTATTTCTCTCTGCACGGCCATCAGGACAGCTGCCAAACGTTTTTTGCAATGACCAAATAGGTGGTCCGGATCTTCTCTTCGATGAGATCTGGAATCTTCTTCTGGCGTACATTGACTTTGCGATCTTCTCTCATAAGATCTTTGGTAGCCTGGGCAACGTTGCTGTCCGCCAGGAGGAAGAAATATTCCAAGGCTAACGTCGTTTTTAAGATGGCTTCCGGATCTAGCGACGTGCCTGGGACATACCTGGGGTTAGGAGAAGTGCGACTGGTTAGCAGGGCCGATGTCACTTGCCGAAGAACTTTTCGTCATACTCGGGGAAAAAGCATGTTAGGGCTCTTGGCACCGTTCGACGTCCTGGATTTTGGCGAAAGGTGGTGGACTTGGCCCGCCCTATTATATCACCCATCTTTAAACGCTAAAATGGCCTTCCTTGAAGGCCTGTTCGCGGAAAGCCCAAAGAATCCTCTTCTTGGAATCACTCATGTACGCCATGGTCCCCTGAACACGGGCCCTAATCGACGGGTTGAGACCAAGCAAGAAGTGCGCCACCAACTCGGGACCAGTGAAAAAGCCTTGCAAACTCTCAAGACCGTGTGGATTGGACTCTCTAACTCCAACTATTTCTCTCGGTTGTTCTGGACCGCATGGAAGACCTCTTCGTAGGCCGCCTGAATAAATTCGTCTGTCAGGAACTTTTTGGTAAGAGCGTAAAAGATGTAAGGCCAGCATGAGTTCAGGTTGAAACCGTTGACGCGGGTGGAGAGATAAAACTGGGTACCGTACAATTACTTAGCCTCTCCCGACACGAAGTACGTCAGGATCCTTGCACAAACTGATTCCGACTTTTTTCAGCGTGTTTAGATTTCCCTTCATCGTCATCAGGAACTCTAAGAGCTCGATTGATTCGGACCCACTGAAGTGCCTCATCCCCAATTGAAACGCAGCAAGTTGTTTCTTAATGCGATACATGTCGTCGAGGTCGCGGGGCTCAGAGATAGTTTTCACGCCACTTAGCCGTTAGCCACGGTAATTGATCACGTCCTTGACGGGCGTGTAGATGGTCTTGGCTGCCTCTTCAAACCGGGATTCAAGTACTAACTGATGATAGTATAATACAGCCGAGGTTGTAGAGGGTTTAACCTAGACATATACTTGCAGCACCACATAGTACGGGTCCGGTCTAAACGCGCCCGGACTGGGATGGGCAGAATTATCAATTGCGGGGCCAATGAGTTCGGCCGGGCGTGAGGGTTTGGAATCGTTACGCCATAAACGAAACGACGAGGGTAGCTCAAAGGGGAACCTCATCGGAAGTAGATATGGGATGGTTTGGGTTTTTTTGTCGACACCCAGTCCTATATTGGTCGATTTATGAACGTTTGAAGCTACCTGGTGCCTTTTGCTCTCGAGACTATCAAATGTGTTTTTGGTTTTTATCCAGCTTGAACTAGATGGCAGCGATCTCTTCAACTTTTGCCCCATGGAATATTTGGCTCCCACCGTTTGGATCTGCCAACCCCTGATTTCTGTATGAAGATTCACCGTCTCTTGGAAAAACTTTTCATGGAATCTCGCGGCCATTTCCTCGGCCATTTTGGATTTTCCCGACACAATTCCATCCAATCCTTCCACCATTAAGATTTTTTCCTTCATCTGCTTCAACTCCGTCTGCGTCCCGTGCAGGAGAATTCCAACGTCTTAAGTGGTCCGATGCCCTCTTACCGGGCCTTATTTTATTGGGGTAAACAACTTTCCACCTCAACGCGAGCTCCATATCCTTCCGGTTTGGGTGCAGTTGTTCCTGTTGCATCTCCGGGAGTGAAGGAAAAGGGACCTCCGGATCCGGAAAACTAACACAGAGGCGGTTGGGGAGAAGGAGTGGCAAATTTCCTTGAGTTTCTTCATTCTTATTTTCTACATCTGGAGGTGAAGTTTTCTGTGTGGCTCCATTGCTTTCATCTAGACACGCAGTGTTCTGCGCGTCTCCATTCGTGTTTTTCGGGCCCTTTCAGGCACGACTTAACTATTTTTATTCGTGGTATCCATGTCTGAAATTATCCTCTTCTTCTTGAGGTTCTTGCTATTATCATTCTTGTTGCTGAAAAAACTTGAGATGCTGGGAGAGGCGTGGGCAGGGTGATCCTTGCTGGAGCGCAATGTAATGCGTTTTTTCCTGAATTGATTCTAGATCGGGAGACCAGTTTAGTAAACGCAAGTAGCTCGGTGGAGCAAGTACAAAAGAGGAAAAGGCGTGGTAGAGCTACTTAGCGGGGCAGTCTGACGTTGGGTGTGAAGGAGCGTGACACGTGGGACCTATCGCTTGGGGTCTATCTGCGTTGAGTCCGCTTTGGCTTCCCGGTGCGCTCGCCATCCGCTTCGGAATGGGAAGGAAAGGGAGGTTGGAAAAGGAAAGGAGAAATAAAATTTACCAGTGAAAATATACACTGGTAATTTTTATTTCTCCTCGAAAAGACTGTGGATGGCTCTCAAGTTCGTACCGAGAACTTCTTCCCTCGCGTCTCTACAAAAAAGTTCCTCAAAAGGAACTTCTTAAGTACTTCTGCCCACGAGATTAGAAGCCGGGCGCAGATAAAGCCAGGGAAAAACCTGGGCCAATCACCCACGTGGAACTCAAGCTCGCCCAAAGTAGCGCGAAACTTGCGGCAATCTTTACATATATCAAAACTCCAGCGCCTAATTTCGGGTACCTTACCTCTAACTTAAACACACACCTATACACCGGGTCCGGAGATGAATGTTCACACACTAGAATCACAGTCAGCGTAGCCTTACGCTTCTGTGGTATAATACTTATTACCTGAATAGTGCTGTTGGGACAGCTAAGTAGTTAAAACGGACAGACTGTTGGATTTAAAAGCTTGAATTACGTTACATAGGATTATTACCGTAATTCACGCCTCGGGGCTAACCTACATTTGGTAGCTCGTATTGTGACTTATATCCAACAAAAAATAGTTTGCCTACCACAATGTGGTATGGTCTCTACTAGTGTTACCTATTTATACCTATAGTCGCAACCCCTACTTTATTAGTTTTTCTCTGCGGATAGTTCAGTGCGTTACATTTAACTTGTTACCGTCTTTCGTTTCAGTAATTAAGCGCTTCGTCGCGTCTCATCGCGACCATCAGAATAAACCGTAACCTACTTCGGAGATCATTTCCTGCAGGAGCCTAGCGCTTTTTTCGGGTTTCCCAGCTCCGAACCCCTTCAGACCCTCCGGTTCTGTCTCGTAGGTTCACAATTAGACCCGTGAGTTCCAAACGCGTGCGCAATTTATCCCCCGTCTCAGTACCGTTGCAAGCAAGTGCGACCGCTTACTGTCTCCATGCTTCGCGAGCCTAGAGCCGCGTCCCACATTTGCCCGTCTCTTTTCTTTTCCCGTGCCCCCGAGCATCACGTGCCAAGCGCCGCATTACACAATACCGCCTAAACTCGGAAGCCAGTGAGCTCGTCTCATACTCGTCCATTTGTACAGTGAGTTATAATCCCAGTTTCCTCCTCGCCCATTTACTTCTGCGAGCCAAGTGCCGCATTCAGTACCTCTTTTCCCCGTCTGAAAACCAATAGCGCGTCTCTATCTCGTTTTCTGGCGCCTTCGAGCACATACACAATCTTCTGACGCTTTCCTACCGTTCCAGGATCAGCACCAGCGAGTGTTCTGTCCACCTTTTTACCTCACAGAACTGCTGGCGCTCTCTATAGTCCCTCGAAAGTCCACTCCATACGCTTAAAATGTATCTTCGATCCCATAACTTCCGTAGGAAAAGTCTTAAAACTCACCAGGCTCCTTCCAAGATATAAACTGCTACCAGGGATAGGCTTAGTAAAATTATAAAGGTCGAGTATGTTGCACAGCTCCTGCGTGACGAGAAGTTGTCTAAAGCTGAGAAAGTCGCGCAGTGAATGTAATACTCGATGCGATGATTATAGAAACAGAAATGTAAAGAGTAATGATTTTCTTGTGTAATTTGACCAGATAGCTTAAGTCACACAGTTCTTGCGCATAGTGATGTTCATAAAGATGAAGATGTCTCTGACGTTGGTTTTGATGCTTAAGACGCACAGTTTCTTTTGGGACATGATGCATCATGAACTATTCGAAGGAGACGGTTGAGAAATTGGTGGAGATCCTGCACGACATAATCAATTTTGCGAAGAAGTCGGTTGAGTTAGTCAAGCAGCTCCTGCGCGACATACTGAATCATTAGACCAAGTTTTCGTCCTAGTTGCGCAGTTTTTGGGCAATATTATGAGGCAATAGAATACCTACCAAGCCGGGGCACTGCTTGAAGTACTGTTCAATAGGCGTAAGAAGAGTGCTAAGAAGAGCGTATAGCACGGCTAAAGTAGTATCTGCTGTAAATGATTAAGTTTCCTACAGAAGGCACGCCTATCGTACTACTGCGGATACCGCCTCTGCACAACGTACCTCATGACAAACAATTCGAATCTATCCACCCATACCCACTATTTCCTTTCATCACGATGGTGGCGCCTGTGGCGCCAGTCGCGGTCACTATCGTCTTCAGGCTCATAATGGCCGCAACGGAGCTCACGATGGGATCTGGGCTAGCGGCTGCGAGAGCGATCTAACGAGCGATTTGAGCGGCGCGGCGCCAAAAAAGGCGGTGGCGTGGTCTCCCCGCGTCTTCCCTCAGCCCGATCACATCTTAGCGCTCCCAGAGTTTGTAGCCCTGCTCCTTATTTAATTTACGCTGGATGGAGGATACCTGCTCAGGTTGGCGCACGGTGGAGCGGTCCTCACCACAGTTTCCACGCCGACGCTGACGCCGATTTGGAAGGTCAGTATCAAGGCCGCACATATGGCCAGAGACGGCCGATAGTACCTCCCTCACAGCGGAATGTTGCTTTTAGGCTTGGCAAAGACGGTCTATGGGGAATCTAAGTTCTTTTAACTGCTTCAAGAACTCGCCAAGCGGCACAAGCGGTAGCAAGGTTTTTTAAAAAGGGCTTTATGTGTTTCCAAGACGCAGAGACTGATCCCCTACCCCCCTGCCCATCGCGAGATGAGTTTGAGTGGTCCAAAAACATTGGACTAGGAACGTAACTCAAGTGGTTGGCGTAGTGACGACCATGCTCCGCCCCAGGCGTCATCTTCTTGGAGTATTTCCCGCGATGGGGGACACTACATTCCTTTTATTGGCCCTGCCCAACCCCAGAGAGGGTGACGGAGGAATTTCCGGGGAAGAGAAAGGAGTCGCTACCGATTGGCACGGCCGTCGCAACTGAAATAGGGAGAGTAGCTCGAGCTTTTATCAAATTCTGTACCAGAGGAGTCGTCACAGAGACGGAATCATACAGCCTCGCCTCCGCTTGAATAATGCGAGTTGTATGTTTCATTGACCGTCGAACCCAAATGAGCGGCGTTTGTTGACACCGTAGTAGCCGCATTCGACGTCGTCACTGCGCTTGCAGACTCACTTTGAGCCCGAGTGCGCGAAAGGTGATGGACAAGAAGCGCAAGCAGGAAGAGGCAGTGTTGGTACAGGATGGCGCGTCACAATTGAAGAACTGACAGTACGAATCTTTGAGTAACTAGCGGGAAATTTCGTGGCCGAAGTCGTCACCTGCGCAGTCGTTGAACAACCTCCAGCCCTGACTTAAACGCAGGATTTGTCATGTTTTTCGTAGTTGTATTCACGGCGGCCTCCACGGCACAAGCGCCAGAACCACCAGAACGACTCTGAGCGGCGTCAGGACGCCACCTCAGGCCCGTAACCTTACCATACGAGGGCTCTGACAGCGGCCTCTGAGCTACAATTGCCACATGAGACCACGAATGCAGCTTCAATGGAATTGTTACTGGCAAAGGAAACGGCGGGTGCGGCTGTGGGGGTGGTGGTACGACCAATCAGTGCGGATAATGTTGAGATACTTCTATGAAGACTTAAAGCTACTAAAAGATGGAGATGGATCGGTGATGGGAACGAAGAGCGCCGAGAAACCAATTCTCCACCGAAAGCCATCCCCGGGACGCGTAGCGATTCGTTGCATTCGCCCAATGGTGAATTCGAATGCGGGGATGGAGAAGCGCAGTTTAAAGCTTCATATTAAGCTCTAGCGAGAGCTTGACTTCCGTCACCCAATAATACGAATTCAGCGGCGCGTCCAAGTCTTTCCCGAAAACCTTAACTTCCATCGCGCGAAAATGACCTGGAGAAGCAAAGCTCTAGTAAATAACGGTGCAGGAGTTACCAGTCCCTCTAGTTCTGCATCATCTCCAGGACCCTGTGTGCGAATCCACACTCCCAGTATCTGACTCGACCGGAACAGCGGTGGTTATTCTGATGAATAAAAGAAGCGAAGTAGCGGACAAATAAGCAAGTGGGCAGGGATAGTGCCTCTCGAATCCAGTCAGGACCGGCGTAACTCATTAGGGCAGAGCAGAATGAATCGAGACAAACACACATGTCGTCGTTATCTTGATGGAGATGGCCAGTGTGTTCAACCAGCAGACGGACGAAATGAATTTTTCGCCGATACAACTCGTAATAATGCCACAGCAAGACGCGCTCATGAAGACGATGGACTAGAATATCGAAACTGCGGCGAAAACGAGCGGGCGACTCCTCGGAGTCCCGACTACTATCATAATATTGAAGGAACGCCTCACTAAGCTCAAACTCGTGAGCTACTCGGCGCCAATAAATAGGGCACCCAGAAACACTTTTATCCAGTCCGCCGAAGCCGCCAAGAAAAATTCGTCATCAAGGCAAGCGGCAAAGAATCGATCGGTTGGGGTGAACATTAGTACTTGATGGCGGCCGAGCAAGAGTCTCAAGGAGCGGCTGCGAACGGCGGCGGTCCACAGTTGCGCATCACGAACGAGCGTCACCTCGAGGCACTCTCCTTCTTCACGCAACTCCTGGAACTCGCACCAAATTAAAGAGACCTGGGTCGCGGTTCGCCAGCCGGCCATGAGGCCTTCGAAGAGCGGCATCCGGGCATCTTGCGTACCAGAGCCATTGGCACCAGCGTCGGCCAGTACACGACGGTCCGCGTCACCACCACGAGCAGTAAAGATATAACTGCGTGGTAATTTCTCAGAAAAGTTGCTCTTGTAATAATGATTAAGTTTTTGTTGAGAACAGTTAATAATTGTTATGGGAAACTACGATTTCACCACTGCTTTATCACGTTTTTTATTATTAATATCATTCTTGGGAGCAATTTTTATTTTCCTTGGAACTGTATTATAAGAGTGATAAGAATGGAATTGTAAGAAGATATTTTTTACTTGACAATAGAAAACATTTTGATTTTTGGCAAGCGCAATGAACATTCACGTCTCTAATGTTCATAATATTACAGTTTTACATACCATAGAAATGTTTCTTGTCTGATGAATGACGTGTTTTGGTATTCTAACAGGAATTGTTATATACTTAAGAACTAGGGGCTTCCGCCCAACACGTGCCCGTCCGTATAAATCGGCGTAGAAAGCGTTTTTGCCCACACCTCCAGCCGGTCTTTTTCAGACGGCATCACAGCACAGCCGCATTCATGCTCTTACCAAAGTTCTTTTTATCCACGAATACCCCTGAAGAAGCCCCAAGCGGTTTTTAGTAACGATTTTACGAACTGTACTGTACTAGCCAGGAAGGATCATCGAGCCAGGGAATTATGCATCTGCTGTCGGACAGTTTTGTATGAGAGAAAAATTTCGGTACTCTGGCTGAAAGTATTTAGTTGTTAAGTTTCATGTACTTCGCAGCATTGAAGCGCGCGCGGCTCCTGCTTGATATAAATCTTAGCATATTCTCCCAACCCAATAGCGCACGCTGTATTCGAATACTTTTGTGAAGAAGTATTCAAAGGTTTGGAATTCCACCACTGTCATACTGTTTTTGCATAATTTCAAGCGGAGCTTCAGAGCGGATTTTTCCAATATGTAGTTGTAGCTAGGCAGATATTTCTCCCCAGTCGGCACCAGAATCCTCTTCCATTTCTTCATCCTGTCCATTTTCCAATGCAGTACCTCTCCCGCACGTGTGAAACGTCGTTTATTTTGGAATTGCATGGGCTCAAAGCACGTAAATCTTCGCGCTCAATGTGATCATCATAGATTTTTCAGATAATTAAACGTCAGGTTCAGAAAAATTGTTCCGACAGAAATTATCCCGATCGCTTCCGGAATGCGAAGTGTTTTTCGCGACGGTTTTTCCTCGTTTAGTAGTTCTTCATTTTTTAGATCTTGACGAAGAGTATTTTCTTGCTTCCTCCACACCATCTTTACCGATTTATTTTTCCTTCCAGGTCTGCCGCATTGCTCAATCCGCCCCAAATGCCCCGCCTGAACTTCCTGCCGATCCTGGCTCGATTGAACCGCCTCAGTTTCCTGCCCTGGCTGCGTCGACTTCCCCACCGTCCCAGCCGGGCCAGTCAGTTCAATTCTTTCAAGTATCCCTCCATTCGACGTCCATATTGCGGCTGCTGAGTGCGGGTGGTTTGTTTATTGCGGGCAGACACACCCTAGCTGGAAATCCTCGCATCTACGCGACTCGGCCCAATGATCATAACTCGCGAATCGCCGTGCGCATAGTGGAAATGAGCTTGCAAGAGTTCTTGAAGAGAAGAACATAGTTCGTTCTCGGGGAGCGTACATGGACCGATGGGATGCGCGGCACATTCGTCTCGGGGAAAGTACCACCAACGATATTTTGTCCACATTAATCTTACTGCCTGAACCAGTGGTATTACATCCGGAATGATATCTTCTGTGTGCGTTTATTCGCTAGGGACCACATAGGATCTATACATATGGCCCATATGGCGCGCATCTTTATCCACCCGAAGATTCAGATCTATTCAGGAGGTCCGTCTTTTTAAGCTCCAAGACCCTGTCGTGGGAATTTGGTGGAATGCTTTCAACAGGGCCAGGCATTTCCTGGATGAAGTAGTTCTTCGCGTAGCAGCGCGACGCATGGTCCCGTATGAATCGATGAATCTGATCATCCGTGCTGTTGGACAGTTTGTGCAGAGTTGAATTAACAACTATTTGATGACTGAAGCATTGTTTTCATCAAAGATTTGTTCTCATTTAAACGCCAATCGCTGCAGCGCATAATAAATACATCTGGTCGCATAGAACCATAAAAAACCGCGCGGGAACGGGAAGGGTACTGATGGATCGTAAAGAAATACGACGAACTTTTCATCCTCACAATCTGGGCTCCATGATGGACCGGACATTTTGTGTTACTGTAGGGGGAGATCGGAATGTTTCTTTTAGATAACATCTCAGATCATTAATTTCACGACACGTCTGAGGCTTTTAATTTCCATTGATCTTTTTTAAATGCTTCATGGTAACATTACTGGCGTGAAACAAGGGAAAAGATTCTATTCTCAACACTTGCCATGGAGAACGAAATTGATCCCTGCGAAATGTACACCTGCTTTGATACGAGTGAATAGTGGACCAACTATTGGGCCGCATCGCATGCGCGGAAGATGCATGAATCCAGTGGTTATTTCTAGCAGCATATGATCTAGATCTCTGCCGGTAGCTTTTGACTTTCGTTCCATCTTGTGATGGAGAGAAGCATTAAGCAATAGATTGCGCCCAGAACTGAACGAATCGATTAAGCGATCCTCTGCTGGATAGAAATCAAACTATTCGATGCGCAGCTTTAAACACCAGGACGGAAGAGTACAAAGAAAATTTTACAAGATCAATGTAAGCTACGAAGATGGCTACGACAAGGTGTGTTGCTCAGCAACAGTTCCGAAGATGCTAGCGTTTTTCGCAGACGAAGCAGTGAGAGCAACGGGTTCTGGGGAGTTTGCAACACTGCGTGTGTAAAATTCCACTATAGAGGATCATCATGTTGTTGGCGACAAATATTTTCAAGTGCGAAGATGGGGAGACAGAGTGTAGGTCTCCGTAATATGCTGCAGACATGGGGGAAGGTGATTATGGAGATGCGAACTGGGAACTGCGCACTGCACCCGTCCGAAAAAGTCAGCAAAGCCGCGTGTAAGGAAGAAATACCAACGCTGCGACGCGCAATGGTTGATAAGAACGCAAATGTGACGAGCAGGAAGAAAAACAGCACGAGCACTCGGTCGGCTATATTCCACTTCGTGGTCAAGAAATATGCAATAAAGTGAGAGAATCTAGACAAAATCGTCACATTGAACAAAATCATCAGGCAGAATAGAGCCGAGGGAAAGGCAACACAAACAATAAATGCAGCATTTCACAGGGGCACGAAGCGACGCACTTAACATAAAGCCCTGCTGCAAGGCATTTCGCGCGGTTTATAGAAAACGTTATGAAGAGAGTTTCCATGTTGGAGTGGCGCATGGACAGGGCGAAAAGTTAGACCACAAGGACATGGTTGACTAACCAAGGATGGAAGAAGTGTTTATGGAAGACGCGTTTCTTTGGTAAGTATATGGAAAAATAAGTCCCTGACCTGCATAAAACATTTCATTTACACAAATACAGGGAGTTGCTCTTTAATTGGCTAAATATAATGCACTGAAAATTAATTTAGTTTTTTTAAAATAAATTTAATATCAAATTTGCGAAAAACGAACAAGTCCCTCCCGGACTTGCTCCATCTCTAGCGCTCAGCATGAAGTAATTTCTAAAAATAAATTCATTTTTCATCCTGCGCCCGGCTCTCTGCATATTCCACGAGCCAATGAAATCCGTTTGCATGTCTACATGGCACTGTCACGATTTCCGCGGACTTCCATCCCGGAGAGGGACTTAATCCGCAATTCGGGGGAGGGGGGCACATTCCTCAAAGAAAGTAATTCAGTGTTTCGGGGAGTAAGTCCGTTATGGGGAACTTACTATTTTGCATTTATCGGGCGTTTTTACAGGGGAGGGCTTACTGAAAAATTCAACAAATCGCGCCACCTACATGTATATTTACATTAATTCTCGCGAAATTTAGGGATAAAAGCTAAGTACATGCGTTATTGTAGAGGCTGCCTAGTGCAGTTACAAATAGTTTGCAGGCTCGGATGTAATAGGTTCGCGTAAGTTTGCATGTATACGCATATCGTTGATGGGGGGTTGTTCGCATCGCAAGTGGGGTATATTTAAATTTACTGTTACCTTAAAGGTTTTGGTTACATGTAATGGAATATTTCGATGAGACGAACAAGTACTTGCAATTATAGGTCAGCACGGCTGCGAGTACGCTACAATTTCCCGGGTATTTGTTGCCATCGGACCCGTAGTTAACGAGGTAGCAGACTTAGTCGCGCTCTTTGTTTAAGTTATGGATTACGGTGATGTCATAGCATGGTTGAGATCTCTATGTACCGCTCTGTTGTTCAAACGGACAAGCGCATGTCGAATGGCATTTTGGAAGATACAGCTGTATTTTCCAAATGATTTGCTGAGGTAAAGAGCCGATTCGTTGGATCTATTGAGATTCCAACGTCTCCTGGTTTACGTGCACATCAGGTGAAGAATGGGATGTATAATTTAAATTTCTCTGTCGGTACATATTGGAAGCATCGTCGGAGGTAGTAATTGATGTTCAATCTGCCCGTGGTATCATATCGAACTTTTTTTCGCTGCGTGGGAGCAATGCGCGCAAAAGTTCTACCTTTGGTAATGTGGCCCGGATGTTTGGCCCTTCATTGGATTCTGAGCGGGCCACACGCGAAGTTGGTTGTGCTCCTGCCAGAGTTCTGCTTTCTTGCATGTGTACATCGACGTAGTTGACCGGATGGTCAATTTCGGTGAAACTTCTGATTTCTGGAAGGTGCTTTTCGGGGACAAGTTCTTTCTTGGACGGCTTGCGATTGGAACTTTTGCAGAAATAGAACAACATTCTGTCAAATTCTTGAAAGGATGAAACGCTGTGTCCCTCACATACTACGTAGAACGTGAGCGCGAGACGTCGGCATGTATTTTATATGCTCTTTGAGACGGTGCAGGTTGAATAGCAACTTGTAGATTTAGCTGAGGCGCGTGGTTATTAGCTCGGTACTTTTCTGTTGTGGCGTTTGAGGCCTTTTGTGAGCCAGGTGTGCGCTGCTACTCTCGATAGCACGATAAAAAATTCCGCTAGTCCGTCGCGGTCATAGCGGCGAGACTCTTGCGATTATTCAATGAGGGTGACCGGGATTTCGACGTGAAATACCGCCCGGACATTTGGGCAATCGATTCCGCATCCGAATGCGCTGAAACCACAGTATGGTTCGATATTATTCTCGTCTGGGTTAAGCCTTACGCTGGGGTTGCTCGACCTGTTCTTGGTAAAACTGTACGTGAATTGGGATCCTTTTGAGGTTCGTGATCGTTTTGAGCTTTTGGCACAGGTGCTCAAGACGATGTTTGGTAGATGGGTAGGAGATAAACTTGTGCGAGTGTAAGTCACACTCGTTTGATTCTTCCTCCGTGATTAGAATAAACGTATCTTCTATGAGCGGCGCGTGGTAGGTTTTTGGCGAGGAGAGCGCGATCCATATTTACAAGATGTTTGGTCGCCTTTTCGGCGTTCGTGGGACGTGGGTGTATTCTTCGTCTATCACTGCATACTCTAAAATATTTTTAATCAGCCTTGGCGGACTTGTCGCTATAAGCGCGATGACTGGGATTTTTCTTTCCATTGATGGACGGATGTTGCTGTGCAGCTGGGCCATGAACTCGCGATAAAAGGTTGAGAGAAGGAATATATGTGCCTCCAAATTGATGATGATGCTTTGTATGTACCATTTGCCCGCGGTTTTCCGTATGGACTGGGCGTTGGCTTGTGTACTGATTTTCTCCACAGATAAGATGATGATGTGTGCCGCGGCAGAATCGCGTTCTTAGAACACGGCTGCGTCAATAAAAGCCTTCTAACATAGGCGGAAAATATCGTCTTGCAGTTCGTTGCGGTGAAACAGGGCGGGATAATTCACACCAGTAATTTTCCCGAGCCGATTTGTTGAATGAATAAATGGTCTCAAGTCCTCGTTAACGCGCCATGAACCTTTCTGAATTAGTGCTCTGGTTTTAACTAGAATGTTGAAGAGCCAGTTGCTGCCTGGAGGTCCATGCAAATTTCATCGCTTGTAAAGTGCAGAATTCTTCGGCGCTTTAGAATGGTCTAATCGCTTTCATCTCCGGAAGTTAATCACGGCGGTATAGTGATAAATTTTACAGATAATTTTTGTCGAGAACTATTAATCAAGTTTGTGGTTCTTTGATTGCGATTGCGCTCACCGTCGCTGAAGCGCGGATATTAATCCCCGCCGGAAAAGTCGAGTTTTCGGGCGACGGGCGGTTTTTGTCCGTCGACGACTGCGTCCTTATGTGCCTTTTCTTTCGGACTTTGCGGTGAAGTCATCTGTCATATAAATTGGTCGGTGTACAGTTGTTTATTTCAACGGTCACAGGGCATCTGGGGTAGAAAATCATGGCGGTGTTGTAGTTGGGTTATTGTAGGGCAGTTGTGATTCATCATCGTGCTCTGCAGTTTTCGTAGCAAGGATTAAGATACCGCCGTTTCCATTCACCGCAGTAGCTCCTGAATTAATGAGGAATAAACGGTTCTCTAGATTGGACTCGATAAACAGTATATTATTATCCATTTTTAATTGCCTTGTGTTGATGGTCGTAAGTGGTGGAGTGTCTGCTGCTTGTTGAGGGTAAAAGAAAAATTTTCCTTTTGTTGCGTTTTTTTGTAGTTAAGTCGCTTTTTTGTTGTTTAAAAGGCTGAGATGATGCTTCAGAACTTCGCTTTGTCTAATTTGTTTCTCTAGAAGCTGTGACCAAAATATCGGAATGCAGCCCACATGGACAACCGAGCTTAAGGTTGGCCAAACTATGATATTTACATGAAGCCAATTTGAACCGATGAAGTTCACATGTAGACACGAAAGTGTGTCCGCTGAACCGCGAGCGTACAGGCGCTGGAATCTTTGAAAGCTATGTGCTTTTGGCGCGTGGAAATTTGTTGACTGCCGTTGTTCTTGCGGGATATTGAACCTTCCAGCCGCGCGGTCTTGAATGTTACACACATTTTGTTCATAGTTTTTACCATTTTTCGTTGCATTCCATTTTTCCAGATGTTTGAAGATGGGAAAGTGGTTGAAGAGCCTTATTTAGCAGTGCCTTTAAATCCAAATGTTGATAGGGATGTCGGCGTCTTGCATCATTTTTGCGAACCAGGTTCGCAAATGCTCAGGAAATGCCTCCGAACCGTGATGGAGGAACAGATGGAATGTAGTTGGTGTTAAATCAGAATGTAGAGTGTAAGAAAATTCGTTGCGTGTGGTTTGCCTGGGTGCCCCGATACTGAAAAAGTTGGTGGTCAAGCTTCTGTTGCTTCTGTTGCTTCTGTTGTTTTGGGGGCTTTCTGTTCTTTTAACCTTCTTGCTGCTGCTTGGGTTGGTTTTAGTGGTGGTTTCTCTTGCGTATTTATTGAGGGTGGGTCTTCCTTCCCATCCTTCGTGGCTGTTTCGCCTGGCTCCACGTCTTTTTGTGGGTTTAATGTAGGTTTTTTGTACACTAACAGAAGGGAATGCTTCTCTAGGGGCGCAAAATCAAGGAGTAAACCACATTGAAGTCGGCCGTGACTGCGTCGAAGAACCGCGCAATATACTGGACTTCGCCACGTTTCATCTTTCACGATTTATAGTAGGGAAAAGATTAGCGTAAAGAAACAACTGGATGCGTTGTACACACCGCGCGTGACGCGGTTTGTGTTTTTAAGCTTGAGAAAATGCCACTTCGTGGCGTGGGAAGGGGCTTGTGATGTGAGGTGCACAAGGGAAAAGTTTATTTTCTGGAATTCTTCGTAAATATGAATGTACGAAGATGCTGGCTGGGGAGAAAATCGTATCGGATCCCCTCAATAAATATACCGAATTTTCTCGACGAAGAATCCAATCTCAGATATCTGAAATATCGGGCGTGCATAATGCGACGCCTTCAAATGTATGTAAGATCCTCGTTGCTCGAGTGGGAGCCAAATAAGTAGTTGGGTGTTAAATTTCAAAAGGAGTCTTCAAGGTTACCGGTCTATTTTCAGAAATCGTCGCCGAGTGTGAGGCCCTGCAGAAGCTGAGGGCGTAGAATTGACCATGTTTGTTTTTTTAAACTGTAAAGTGCGGTCGCAACCGAGTGCACAGGGAGTTGTGTGCTTTCGCTTCAGTCTTTTAATGTTTTTTTAAAGGAGGCCTCACCTAAACTGCAAGGGCATTTTCACCGTCAAAACGTGACATAATTAGCGGTTATCTGCGGGGTGTTTTCGGGTACTGTGTACATGCGGGTCTAACTTGACCACACGGTTATGTCTCGAAAAAAAAGTTGGATACAGGACTATGCCCAATCTGGAAGGAACTCAGTATTTTTGGTGTTTATTTTAAATAATTTTCGCCGGGGGGGGGGTGATTTTGTGATTTTAGTGCGGAATTTTCCATCAAGGAGTTTAGGTAACTGATCCTTTTTTTGCCTGTTTTTCATAATGAATATTGTGTGGTAACGAATTTTTACTGCTTTTTGATGACTTCATTTCGTGTTGGTAAACTTGGTAGTTACTGTACGACCTCCTCCGACTTCCAAAGAAATCTTCCAGTGGAAATCCGAAATCCCTCCCCTTCCGTTGGGCCTTATGAACACCTCTTTGTTAGCGGGCTTTGTGAAATCGAAGAACACGGTTAATTAAATTTATTTGAAAGAATCCAGGAGTGGCGGCTGGGCTGCGAACTGGAGGTACGTGCATGTCCTTTGTACTACTTCGTCAGAAAATCGGAATTTTTAAAACGGGTCTTGAAGCATTGAGATTTCTTTTCAGTGCTCTGAATGTCAAAGTGGGGAGATTCAAAAAAGGGGCGGGAAAATATCTATATATCTCTCAAGGTAGGATTTTTATTTCTGCCTCCCTGGGCAGAAGTTATAATGTGTCTCACGTATTTCTTTCACAGGACCAACAGGGCAAAAAATGCGGATTCTACTACGGGAAGGGATTCTGGAAAAGCGTACAAGAGACGGAGTGTCTCAGGTAGAGGTTTGGAAGCATACAAGAGATGCAGTGTCTCACGAAGATGGTGTAAAGCATACAATACACGAAGCGTCTCAGGGAGAGGGAAGGGTGTGAACTACGGGCATAAGGGGCCCGCGCATCCTCGACGGCGGATCTTACACGTGTGAATCACCCACGGCACCGCGAACTCCATCACCACTCCGCCACTTCGCTAATCGGCGGCGCGGGTGGCACGGCGTACAATAAGCCGTGGATTGTCCGCCACTTCGCCAATCTACCACTTTGGGTGCTACGTTTGCTGATTGGCCGGGCCGGGTTGACTTACTGATGGTTGGTAAGTTCATAATTTTGGATTATGCATAGGGCCCGTTTTCCTATCGAGTTCTTCATGGTAAGGCTTCTAGTGTAATTTTGTGTGCTGTAATGTCTCTGTGTAGTTCGTTTTAGGTGGTTTTGCGCCTTGGGCGGTTTTTTGGCCACGACGTCCGCCTTGTGCGCGGCCCCATGCGCTACATGAGCGGCCCGGGTCGCACCGGGGTTGGTAGAAGAGACCATCAAGGAGGTACAGAGCGATTAACTTGGCAGCACGTCTGAGCTAGCCCCAAGTAATGCCTTTTTTCCCGCCTTTCATCTCCTTTTCCGATCTTTCTCCCCTTTATTTGTGCTCTTTTTGGGTGGTTGCCAGCGCTTCAGAGTGGACGCACACCATGCTGAACGACGACAACCGTTCAGGCACACATGTCCTACGTCCTCGTTCGTGCCGGAATTCCCCCCCATCCGCATTACGCTCTACCACTCTGTCCCCTTGTGTGCGAGCGACGGGAGTGAGCTTCCACGCCGCACTACACTGGTCTCCCGACCCAGAAACGATTCTACGAATCCTTCTTTCCAACGATACCCCTTGCTCCGGCATTGATCAAAAGGCTTCCGTTGACATTGTCAGTATCTTCAGCGGCAGTCAGAAGTCGAAGAAGACGATGGAAAAAAGTACTGATGACGTGGAGCCAAAGGAGCCACTCCCAAATCAGCACAATCAGGCGCCGGAGGCGCCTGGTGATGAACTTAAGAACGTCGCGTTGAAGCCGCGACACAATAGTGAGTATGATGTAGGAAGAGTTGGACATGATGCTGATGTTCAAGGCGATGAGATATGAACCAAACGCAGGCAGGGCCTGCGTAAAAGAACGATATCAAGACGTCGCGCCGAAGGCGCGATTGGATGATGATTTTTCTATGGTAAGGGATACCTCCTCTTACGGCAGAACCCTCCTGGCCCTTCCTCCTCCTTCGAACTCCTGTTTATGTGTC
>JAVCKV010032841.1:8657-24275 GCA_032274145.1 Herpochondria borealis | reverse complement strand
GTCAGTTAGTTGGAAACAATGGCGCCTCTCTACTGTAGAGTGGTCGGTCAGTATGGAGAAGGTGACCCTGGATAAGCCTGGCCCATCCAGTGTTGGATCCGTCCATTGCCATGCCGTTCAAGAGAAGGTTAGGACCAGGACCATGCCAGCAACTTCCTACAGACTGTAGTAGAGGCAGTCACTAAACCAGTAACTTCCTACAGACTGTAGTAGTGGAAGTCACTAAACGAGTGCATTTTGGGGCCGTGAATATGAAATAGTGCGTCGTGTAACAACAGGGGTAGTTCTGTTGGAGCTAGCCTCTGAGGAACAACACCTTGATTACGCGCCAAGGCGTTCGTCGCCTCGCCAGCAGTATGGCATAGTAGAAACTTGAGGAGAGGAGACCTGAATCCGCACTGGTACGGTAGTGGAGTACTACAATAGCACATGCTTCGAACGACCCTCGAGGACCCACCACATGATTTGGATTGACCAGCCGCTCGACGCTACTAGACTAGTAGATGTATGGGCATCGTAGTAGACTAATACGCAGTCTCCAATACAGAAAATGTGTTGTTATTTTGAAGTTGTTTATGATTCACGAGCAAGATTGCCTAGCTGGCAATCGTGCGTACCCCAAAACTTGCCCCAGTGGCGAGTTCAATCCAGTTGTCTAGAGAGAGAGAGTGCGTCCCCGCGAGTCCAAACAATCATTTGAGCTTCCCTGTGCTCCCTTTGATTAGCTTTGATTACGTTGAGACTATTATTTTAGCATCATCTTTGACGAGCCACAGGACCAACAGATTTCGAGAAGCGTCGTAGCAGCCATTTGACTACTTCGTGGTCGCACATTGCAATCTCCCACGGCTTTTACACACGAGCTCCAGAATTCTGATGCAATTCTCTTGCTGGGCTCGCCTCGTAGAGAGTAGACCTATCTAGAGTACCTGAATAGTTAGGTCTCTGCCTCTCTCAAGTAGACCTACTAGACCTAATGCACTGATCTCTTACTCAATCTACCGGTGACCAAACAAGAAGCCACGATCATCGCGCAGTCCATGTAGTGAGTAGACCTACTGTACTGGAGTATCTACTCTAGATATCTGTTGCAATCTCCTGGTCACCCCGTGACCAAAAAAAGAGTGCGATAATCTCGCGCAGTAGTAAGTCGTGTGAAACCAAGATATGTCCATAATTATCTCTAGAGAGAGACCGTCAAATTTTCAATTTTCGGCTACTTTTGTTGAAGCTCTCTATGTAGAGAACACGTTCATATTTCTTCAAAATGGACTGTGGGACTGTGGTGCTGGCATGGTTGCTGGTGTTCCATTTTCTTAGTCCCATACAACAGATTTTGCTCTCGCCTCTTTTGAGTTATAAATCAAAGCAGTGAACAAGGTTGTAAGGTTGCACGAAGATTCATTCAAGATCAGTTTGTTGCGTTCCTCTGTTGACCTCCAGTGTGCTACGCTATCAAACGAGAAGCTAGTTCTCTTTTTTTCGCGCGTTGAGAAATCTGCTTCGAGTCTCCTGCGTCTTGCTCTCTTTGCCCAGGCCATATTGTAGCAAAAACGGAACCTATAAACACAATGGAAGCAAGATTGCCCGTCGAACCTTCTCAAGTTGCTGGAGGACGACTCAAGACACAAAACAACTCCAGCAACGAAAGGGGTACGACTAAAAAGTCGGCAGACTGCGAAGCAACAAAGCTCACAAGAATCAGATTGCAGACAGAAGTTTTTACCGAGATGGACTCCTTTCCACCAGCCGAGCACAGCAAAGATCAGCCCCATCGTTTTCGATCATCTCCAACAACATATGAATATGATTCAGACGAGGAAAGCGCCGCACGAGGATTCCAAACAGGCGCTTGGGACGAGTGCTCTGTCACATCAAACTCTAAATCCAGAAGCAACTCTTGGATTGATTTCACCAGTACGGGTGGCGACGGTATTCTTAAAGATGCAGCCCCAGTACTTCCAAAGCTAACTTCACGAAGAAGATATGGACTCATTGTGTTCACATTCGGGTTAGTTGCGGCAACCATTGCGGCGGTCGTAGTTGGTACTAAACTCATGCACCCTTCTACCAAAAGTGCAGCAGCCGCAGCAACCCCACCACTAATGCAACACGGAAACTCTTCACAGTCCCCTCAATCTCCATCCTTCTCTCAACAACAACAAGAATGGCTACCATTGGGAGAAGCCATTAACGGCAAGCAGCAACAGGACAACTTTGGTAGAACGTTGGCGATTTCATCAGATGGTTCCACATTTGCAGCATCTACAGAGAGTGGACGACGGAGCAACTATGTCCAAGTTTACCGACTCGACGGTAACACTGATGAATGGGTCCAGCTGGGACATGACTTTATAACGACTGATCAAGCCTACGTCGACCTGGCCAAGAATGGGACCGTCCTTTCCATTGCCACGATTGGTCGTGCGGATGCGTCGACACTTGGATCCGTGCAATTGTTCGCGTGGTCCTCTGCCGGTGGTTGGACACAGCTGGGCAATACCATTGTGGCCCCACAAGGTGCCTCCTCTAGATACTTTGGTTACGAAACCAAAATATCAGAAGACGGATCAACTGTTGTCGTTGGCGACCCAGGAGAAGGAATTGCAACAGTTTATCAGTCAGGAGCTGATGGTACTTGGACTTGGATCGGTCAACCGTTGGACGCAGGTATTACAGGGGATTTCTATCGGTGCGCGATATCCATCAACTACGACGGAACCATTGTAGCAATTGGAACTTGGGACAATGACCGTCAGAAAAGTCTTGTTCGAGTCTACGAGCAGCAACCAGAACAAACGTGGAGACCACGAGGTAGCGACATCGCGGCCCTATCAAGCGAAAATAACAGCAATGAAGGCAAAGAAACTCGATTGTCTGTTTCACTCTCTTCTGATGGAAACGTGATTGCCATTGGTGATCGTTTCTTTAACAGACTGGCCAATGAAGGTATGGCCCAAGTGCTTCACTACACTGACAGTGAGTGGATGCCCGTGGGTACACCAATTGTCGGAACGCAAACTTATGGACGCATGGGAACATCGATATCCTTGTCGGCTGATGGCAGCACCGTTGCGGTGGGCGTGCCAATGCGAATGCCTCGCGAAGGAGTCCTTGAAGCTGTTGGGATGATCCAAGTCTATCAACAACAACAGCAGCAAGGCTGG
The DNA here is from genome assembly GCA_032274145.1 of Herpochondria borealis. NCBI lineage: Eukaryota > Rhodophyta > Florideophyceae > Ceramiales > Ceramiaceae > Herpochondria > Herpochondria borealis. The sequence goes on along the minus strand of JAVCKV010032841.1, from coordinate 21,108 downwards.
GTTGGAAAAACGCCGGCAACATCGGACGACGCCGTTGCGTTTGGTTCTTATGTTGCGCTCTCTTCTGATGGCAAGACGGTGGCTGTCGCAGATCAATACGACAAATCAAACGGTGTCTATACTGGGAGTGTCACTGTCTTTCGGTTGACAAACACTGTTGCATAAAACAAACGTTAGGCCAAGCAGCTCTGCACAGAGTTAGAAATAGAAGCACTTAGTTTAGAGTCACCATGCTCGCACTCTTATCCTCCGACCCTCTCGACAACTTGCGCTGGCGCATGACCAGTCTAGAGACAAAGCCTCAAGTTCTGTGAGCTCTCGTTCGGCTTGTTAGAGCAAGGCTACTCACAAAATCGAGTGGACACAATTGTAGACCGCTGACGAAGACCGCTGACATCCTTTGAGAGGATGACTATTGGTTAAATACTCAGAAGGAAGGCCCAATATGACTCACAAGTCATATGATCTCTTCTAGTCGTAGCATGGAATACATATTTTGTTGCGTCCGTCCGCGAGAACCTTTCGGAGTTCTAAATCGACCATGCCAAATTGTGATGGCTGCATCCAGCCGAAACTAGGGACAGGGTCTGGTACGGCAAAACGACTTCTACGAGTATCCTTGTGAGTCTCGAAAGTCATTTTTCGCGTTGTCTATACCAAAAGCCACTTTCTAAAAACCTTGCAAGGACAACCTCCATCTATTCTCTCTTCTCTCTACTGTAGAGTATTTACCATTGGTCCTTGTTCTCACTACTGTACGTAGAGGCGGTAGAGCTAGCAGGCCTCGCGAAACAAATGTCTCATGCGAACGAAGACCCCAAAGGACGTTTTCAACTACGATTACGTAATTTCTAGTGCGTCGGTGACTTTTTTTACTACGCACTAAGTACCATAAAGACAATGTACTTAAGGCTGTGCGTCAGTGACTCAATACTCCGTACTGCCACAACTCTCTTACGATGTAAAACCAGCACCACATAATTCATCCATAAAATAATTACATCGAACTTTACTGACTGTGCGGTCGAATCGGGAAACAATATATTCAACATTTCACAATGTACATCCCAATCAGACTCGGTCTCCTACTACACGTAGCGCCAATGACGCTGGCGCTCGCTACTCGCCCATGCACACTGTGCCCTGATGCCAGTTCGACAACCTACCCAGATAAAGTCATTGTTCTCCCCCCGCTACCTCCCGTTACTTGTAAAGTCGCAGAGACTTCAGTTCCAATCGTCATGCCCAACGACACCAGCGATGAGTGCAAACTGACTCACCAAATATCTACGATCTGCGGTTGCCCCAAGAAGCCTGATGCGTGCTCTTTGTGCCCTGATGGCTCAGCTGTTAGCAACAAGGACACCGAGCTTCCCATGTTCAATCCTATAACTTTGGATTCTCTTTTCACATGCGAACTCATGGAGGCGTATCTCCACTCTTTCTCAAACAAGGAAGACTTTTGTCCGTATGCTCAACAGCATGCATCTGAGATTTGTGGTTGCCAAAATACAACTAGCAACTAGCACCGGATCGAACGATTGGATGCGGGACGAACACAACACAACCATGGTCGAACCGGAAGTTCCGACTTTTGACGCCACTACCATCAGATACACGTTCTTTGGCGCTACCACAAACTCCAAAATGGACACGTTGCATTGGGTGCAACTCGTGGCCGCAATACTATCAATCGTTGGCGCAATCGTTGTGATCCAAGACAACCTGCGGAACAAGAAGAGAAAGAACAACTTGTACAATCAGATCATCACTGTGATGGCACTATTTGACATCATCCAAGCAGTTGCAATCGCTTTACAGGACACACCAGTACCAAGTGACAGCACTCTTGGGACGGCTCACACCGTCGGAAACCAAGCCACCTGCAAAGCTCAAGGTTGGGCAATTCAGTTTGGCGGGTTGACCAGCCTGTTCCTAAATGTGTCACTGTCAACATACTTCCTGCTTGTGATCGTGTATAGGAGTAGAGAGTCTCAGCTCAGGAAGATGCGAAAATGGTTACTCGGATTGCCAATACTGGTTGGATTCATCTTTGCTGGCGCGTCCCTACCCTTCATCACAAGGTCTCTTCATGGATGCCACATGACACCACCAAACTCATACCTGATGGAAGCAGTGGGCGCCGATGGGTTCTCGACATCGTGGGCGCCCTACCTTTGCCTGTATATCATACCCGGATTTTCAGTCCTGATCTACACCACTGGGGCTCTCATTCGTGTCTTTTTCTTCGTGCGAAAAGTGAGTCGACAAGGAAACAGATGGCGTTTCGAGGCTGCAGAGACTTCTCTTAATACACAGCAACAGCAGTCACCACGCCGAATGCAACGCAGGCAATCAACGTCTTCCGTCAACTCTGTACAGAACGAAGTATTTTGGCAGTCTGCCATGTATCTGAGTGCACTCTACCTGGCGTGGTTTACCCAACTGATCATTTTGGTGCAACTAGAAAAGTATCTGGCTTGTCACTATGCGCTTTGGGTGTTCTTTTCATTCATCTATCCACTACAGGGGTTCATGAATGCTCTTGTCTACTTTCGTCCTCGCATGACACGGACTATTACAAAACTGTGGAAGCAAGCAGCATGTACCAAACGTTGCGCCCGGAAGAGAAACCAAGCATCACAGGCTGAAAAAACCAACAGTGAGGCGAAGAATGCCTGGTCGGATATTCGCGCCGCGGAGCCGGCTGCGGACATTGTCCAACTTTTCTCTGTCGAGGATGATGATGCCTTACAACAACAACAACAACAACAACAAGTATTATCACTCGAAGAAGGAACCGGAGAAGTGACTTGCGGCTCAGCCAATTCAGATTCCATAGAATCAGCCACCGCCGCCAACGTTTTCAAGGCACCCGAACCAACCGAACCGGTTGCCAGTAGTAACCACCACCCAAGTGCTGCCTAAATTTCAATCGCCAAACACGCGTTTTACGCTATCGCATTGTGCCCTTGGTTCGTCGTTGTTGGTGCCTATTCGAGAAGTTTCATTGCCTTTCGGTTGACAAGCACTAGATACAGACATGCCAAACAGCTCGCGTAGAGTTGGAAATAGAAGAAGTTATCGCACAACTCATTGATGGGTACGCCATGCTAGTAGCAGACACTCTCGTACTGGTGCTGGTGCACCACAGATGCATACTAGTACCCCCATGTTCATGAATGTTCCTTGGGCAATGGCTTATTTGCCTTAGGTTGCTCAAAACGTAGTCTGCAACAGTTTCGAAGTTGGTTCAGGTGGACTCTGCGGCTATAGACGAGAGAAACCGCCGTAGCTAGGACATCACTGACTTCTTGGAGCCTTCTCAACATACAGGACCAACAGATTTCGCGAGGCCTTCTGTGTCGTAATGGCCACTCGCCAATCATTACAATCGCCCGCAGCGCTTTCTAGAGAATTCGGATGCGATTGATTCGGTTGATTGTTCCTAAACCGTACTAGTAGTATGGATATGATGGTTCATTCTCTTTTGCTCATCGCCTACCAGCATGGATGCACCGCGCGATGATCTCCAGCGCGGTCTAAGTTTAACGTCCCAGTAACTGCCAAAATGTGTCACTTCCTGCGAAATCACTGTAGAAAGTGTCGTGGTATTACGGTAGCGTAGACTATCCAATGACGGCAGGAAAAATTCCATGACGACGACACAAACTGCGATCATCTATCTCATTTACATCGCGGCACCCAAGCTTACCAAGTGATCAAGTCGCTTCGTCTGGAGTAAAAAGAGCTCATTAAATATTACTCTGTAGCCCCACCCAACGAGCATGTGCGAAGAAACGAAAAATAATGAGAAAACCAAGGCGCTGGAGACTCAGCAAGCAGTGCTAGCCAGTCAGCGCTCCGACAGTGTCATGTTGGTCTTTCTCCTTGGAATTCTATTGTCTGCGGTCGCCTCGACGGGTCTCTTTGTCTATCGCGAACAAGTTGATCCAGATTTCTGGTCCGAATGGATGCCTCCTGTCCCCTTTTTGCACTGTGCGGTTCTCTGCGTTGTATCACTTGTTACGATGCTTATTTTCGTCATGCACTTGACGCTGCAACTGTCCTTGGCGACGCTCGGGATGCCTACTGTTCCCTCTCCCATTCCCATCCTTGGTCTGGCGATTGCCTTTGTGGTCGAAACGCCTTGGGAATGTTTGAAAGGATGGCACGAACGTTTTGGAGTGGGCATCTTTGGCTTTACACTGTTGGGGAGAACATTTCTCTCTATTTCCAATCCGCATCACTTGAAGCAAGTCTTGCAATCGAAAATCCGAAGCGTCAAGAAGGATGTTAGTTTTACCTATGCTCCCTTCCTGGTGATTTTGGGTAAGGGCATCGTGACATCGGAACATCAAGCTTGGATGAAGCAACGCTTGAAAATGAGTACAGCCCTGCGCATTCATGTGCTCGATATCATTCCTCGTGTCACGTTGCAAGCCGTGCAGCGCTTTCAAACGACGCTGGATGCAGCTGCCGAGGACGGCGATACTCCCATTGATCTCGTCGAATCGCTCCGTCACTTGACACTCCAAGTCATTTCCAAGACGTTTTTAAGCATATCCGCCGATGAGTCCGATTCAACCTTTGGCAAGCTCTATCTTCCCATTGTCGATGAATGCAACAAGCGCGTGTGGCATCCGTATCGAAACGTTTGTTTCTTATTCCCCTTTTGGTGGCGACACTTGTACCGAGTCCATCAATTGAATTCGTACGTGAGTAACTTGATTCAAACGCGATGGAGGGAACGACAAGCGAGTAGTACTAGTAGTGGTGATGATGATGATGAACACAAGAAGAATGATATTCTCGATCTCGTCTTGGATGCCTACGAAAAGGACTCGCCTGCAGCAAGGTCATCCAGCAGCAGCATGCCCCGTCGTGCCGTTCATCAAATTCGCGATGAATTCAAGACATTCATGTTGGCGGGTCATGAAACATCCGCCAGCATGATGATATGGGCCCTCTATGAGTTGATGGGCAACGATTCGTTAATGGAACAAGTGAAGGAGGAAGGACAAGCTGTATTTGGAAAGAAGACCGATTGGAGCCTCGTCGGCAAGTACGAATTGCCGCCACGCAGTGAACTGGCGAATCTCGAATGTGCGGAAGCATGTTTAAAGGTGAGTTGCTAGTTTTGCGGAAAGAAGAAAGAAATCTATCGATTTGATGTTGAAGACGTGAGCGAAACACGCGCGTGGTTGCTGATGATCCCTGGTTGAAAGATAGTTTGGGTTGTCCAAGGAGTGATGGGTCAACGTCTTTTGGAGGGGAAGCTACTACTTGACTACGAACACTTACGCCGCCTTGCGCTCGCTTTTTTGTTTCTCACCACCGAGTCTTTCTCTACTACAGGAATCTCTTCGCAAGTACTCGGTCGTCCCCCTTGTTATTCGTCGTGTGGCAGCTCCTCTAGTCTTGACGGACGAAAACGACAAGGCTGAATTCACTGTACCGAAGAATGCTCGACTTGCCTTGCAAATCCAAGCCATTCATCACAACCCACAGTATTGGCCGGACCCCATGACGTTTGATCCACACCGATTCATGAATGACGCTTCCAAAACAGTCGCTCCCTATACATTTATACCATTCATTGAAGGTCCTCGCAATTGTTTGGGACAACATTTGGCACTACTCGAGAGCAAAATTGTGCTGGGACTCTTGTTGCAACGTTATGAACTATCCCCTTGCATGGAAGTTAACACTCAATTGGATGGTTCCAGCAAGGATCCACGACATCAATATATCATTCCCGTGACACCAAAGTCCGAGGTGAATGTGACTGTGAAGCGACGAGTATAAAGGCATTGGATGTTGTTGAAGTCGTCTCTTATATAGTTTGGCATGATTTAATTGCTATTATAACCACGAGTGAGTTCGTCATTCTGTTCGACAACGGACGGGCAGCATACAAATAGTGTTGTTCGATCATCAGGCGGCGATGAACGCGTTTCCTGTAGCCCAAGAACACAGTAGCGCTGGAGACTCGGTGCCGTCAACAGGCGCACCTATACAGAGTGCTCACGTTGAACGCATGGGTTCGCCTCCCTATTACCATTAGCTATCAGTAGCGCTGGAAAAAGAATTTTTGGTTCTTTATTTGCAACCCGACCAACGCAGTACAATGAACATAATGCATCACAGTGCGGAAGGCATGCATTGGCCAGCAACGCTTTCTCCAGAGCACTATCTTCGTTCTGCGCAAGAAGATTGCGACACATCACATCTATTGAACACGCAGACGTTCACCAGTGTTCGCAGCCATGACGAGATGCAGTGAAAAGTGGAAATCACAACTATTCATTCAAGAAAGTTATGACTCCTAGAACTTACTTGCCCCCAAATAAGTGCCCTCAGGCTGTTTTTGTCTTACTCGCAACCTTTGCGAATAGCGAGCGCTCAATCACAGTGCCTGATGAGACTGGAATGGGCTTCATCGACGAATCACTTGAAACTTGCCGTTCCGACAACTTCTACCGAGCTTAGCCGGCGGAAGCCAAACGAAAGACAGTGACACTCCCTGACCGCTCACCATTGCCTCGGTTGTACTCATCTGCGATTGCAACCGCCATGCCATCTGAAGCGAGCGCAACGTACGAGCCAAATGCAGCACCAGAAGACACATCAGTTTGAAGTGTTTTGCCAACCCTTCCCCAGTTTTCACTGGATAAGTGGTACACTTCACTTCTTCCAACTTCTTGGGAACTTTCTCGAGGCATCCGGAATGGAATCCCAGCAGCAAACGTGCTTCCATCAGCCGACAATGAGATGGATGTTCCGAAAAACCCAGATTCAACAGTTCCAGTCAAATGCTGTCCAATGTAATCCCAGTTGTTGCCGTTATAGTGAAGAACTTGAACGATGCCCTCTTTTGCACTCACGAAAGACCGACCATCTCCTACAGCAACAATGTTTCCGTCGAACGACAACGAAACGGCCAATCGGTTTTCAGCCTGTCCCATATTCTCGTTGCTGTTGCTTCCAATCAAATCTTGATCAATGTCTTTGCCCTGTTTCTCCCATCTGCCTCCTTTTTGCTCGTAGACACGAACCAGAGGTTTCTCAATTTCGTTATCCCACGCCCCAATTGCCACAACAGCTCCAGCACCGCTGATGGACAGCGTAGATCTATGGAAACCTGTCGTAAAGCCTGTAGTAGTGCCGAAGAGCAGCGGTCCGCCATCAAACTGTGTCCAATTACCAGCTGAAATACTGAAAACTAGCACAACGCCCGCTCCTGGGTCGCCCACAATGACGACTGATCCATCCTCGGACACTTTTGTTTCGTATCCAAAGTATCTGGACGAAGAGACTTCTGGAGCCTCAATGGTATTTCCCAGTTGTCTCCAACCACCGGCAGAAGACCAGTCAAACAGCTGCACAGATCCACGCGTCGTGCCATCCTCTCGACCGATTGTGGCAATCGAAAGAACAGTTCCATTCTTGGCCAGGTCGACATAGGCTACATCAGCTGTTATAAAATCGTCTCCCAGCTGGACCCACTGGGTATCTTCGAGTTGGTACACTTGAACATAGCCTTGTCGTCCAGTTTCATTGCTCACAGTCGATACATTAGTCGATACGGCAACAATGTAGCCACCCGAAGAAATAGCCAGAGTTCTACCAAATTGGTCGTTTTCCTGTGTACCACGAAGGACTTGTCCCAACTGCATCCACTCCACCCCATGTAAAAAGGGATTCTGTGAAGGCGAGCTCGAAGGTGAGGTCGACTCTTCTGTGGCGTTTCCCTGCATCGTTGGCGTAGGTGACGCGTTTTCGCGACTGGTTACAACAACGACTGCCACAACGATTGCAGCGACCAGCACTAGTGCAAATGCAAGGAGACGGTAAATCCACAATTGTCGTTGGGATCCGACCTCCTTCGCCTCAAGCGGTGTAGTATCTTGATCAGCACCCCCTGGTTCTGCATCGCCAATACCAGCCGTCTCCTCCTGCTGCAGGATTTGTGTTAGCGAGTTATTGAAATCAGACGAAGAACCCAGCATACGACCAAGCCCTGGATGTGGAGCAAGATGTTCGGCTTCGCCATCGTCCCACCTCCAAGCACCAGGTATAACATCTTCCATAGATGCTTGAAACCCCGCCTCTTGTTGTCGCTGGAACTCATCTCGGAATTGTTGGGCTTGACTTATAGTAGGAGCCCCTGATGGACCTTCGTCACCCCAGGAATCGTCCTCGTGACGAGAAATTCTAGGTCTTCTTCGCCCCTTTCGCAGTCGCCCTGGCAGCGCCCCCACTTTAATCTCACCCGACCCCTTTTCCGATTGACTTTCACCAGTTCTACTTCGCAGTGACATCTTGGAATGCATCTTCTTATTGGAAGCAAAGCTCGAGTGGACACTATAGTAGCGAGGCTCACGCTGACCTCTTCTACCATCCTCCGGTTTCCAAGTTGTGGTGGGCGACACGTCTGGAAGTTGCTCTGGCATTTCCCCTGTAACGTGCTGTGTACGCCGAAACCTTCTGGCATCATCAAGGTCCTCGATGCTGGTTTTTCGAACCCGCTCCCGCTCCCGCCGTTCATCTTGTTTGGCAGTCTCCAGATCAATCCTTCGTAAAGAGTTGTTTCCTGGAAAGGGAGTGTCGGGATTCATCTGTGCAAAACTACCACCCATCTTGTTATTCTTGGCATCTTTCTGAAATCTACGTCGTTTGCTCATAGTCTTTTGCATGCCCCCCTTGAAGTCGTCCCTGTCGTACGCCCTTCTTGATGCCTGCTCAGTGTGCTGCGTATCAGGCACCAACTCTGCCCTAAAGCTGGGCTCCTTTCCCACCTTCGACAGTCGAGGACGCTCTGTTTCATGGCTTGCTAATCCTCTTGTCGGGGCTGTTAGTTTCTCATTGCGTGGCCCCCCAGGTTGAGAGTTCGCTTCGCTTGTTCTTCGGTTGGGCGGGTCCATGACCCCTGTAGGAAGCAACGGCGAGAACCTTGCCTCGACCAACAACAGATACTGCTTGGGGAGGTGAGAAGATACCCCGAAGCGGATGGATCTCTATCTCACAGCAACACAATATGCCCTGTGATTCGCTTTTGAAACGATCGTCTTGAAAGAGTTCGTCGCTGACAAATGTAAAAGATCCGGCTGTGCTTTCGGAAGATGCTTGCGCAGGGGTGCTTCTGGCACTTATGCCTCATCGAGGTCGATGCAAGTGGCGGTACTGCTACATGTATGCTTCTGGGATATAGTATGATAAACTCCTTGAAGGTCTTTGAAGTTGTGGTGTCAATCAGGCTACACCAGCGTGTCAGGATATGGAAGTAGGTAAAAGAGCTTCACACATCACCGTCTGTTCTGTGTCCAAGAACCTGTATTTTGTCTACTTCTGTACGAACGGGATATACCAGGTACTGTAGGCTGTGCACCAGTGTATTGAAAACTCTAGCTAAATCTTGGACAGATAGCAAACGGTTCTCCATGATCATATTTCCCAGATGCAAAGATCATCCTCTACGAGCCAGCATGAATAATGGGATAATGGACAATTTGATGTTGTATCTTTGCCGATAAGTAGAACCCATACTCTTACGACGCGCGAGCACTGTAACTAGACCGTTTTGTCGCATCGTGAATGGTTGGGTGTGGATATGATGGTTTTACGATGGACAAGGTGCTGTCGGTCTTCATTACCAGCCAGTAGAGTCTCTGGGCTAATCGAAAGGCGTACTAGCTAGCATGCCTAATACCTCGACTTGGGTACCTAGTGATGCAAGCCAATGGCAAATGTTGCACTCTTTCATTGCTGATAGCTACCATCGGATCGCAAGGAAGCTAGCTGCAGCTGTCCAGAGGCCAACCGAGATGCTGTCGGTGCTTGGGGTAGGTTGGTGTGCCCACTCTAGAGTTGCGCATGGCTTGCTGTTGAACTGAAGAGTCTCCTGACCATCTGATGAGAAGAGATAACTTGCATGAAGAAGTCGAATGGTGAACTACACTTACTATACGTAGGCTGGTCACCTCCACTATACGAGTATTCATGTATTGCTGCTGGCGAAGCCTCGCGTCCATGTCGGCTATTCTTGGCGGTATCCGAGACTTCTCCAAGTCGCAATCTATTGCTATTACTTCTCATCATCATTCCAATGTAGAGCCTCGTCCAAATTATGCGGTCTCCGAATCCTTTTGCAAAATATGACACTGACGAAACTTGTGTTGTTCAGGCATCGGCCCCTTCCCAGGTTGCCGTTGATCCCGAGGGAAAATTGACGTTCTCAAAGTCGTACGTCATGATTGCTCCCAATTGCGCGAGTAGCTCCAGGCCATACATCTGGCTATTGTTTTTCTCCAGTAAATTAATTAATCGACTTCGCAACTACATGTACTCCACAACGAAAGAAGCGGAAACGCGTTTAGCATTGCTGTCGCTGCTCATCAGGTGATTGTCAGAAGTGCGCCTGCTCAAAGAAGGATTCTAGTAAGGGAAAATACTCTTCGACGAGGACACAGTAATCAATAAAAGGGTGAGAAAAAACGATACTCGCGCGCAAACTGACGTGTTGAGATAGGCTGATGGTAGGCACAACACCACAAAAGAATCTGGTCTGATGAAGATGGCTAAGGCGCGTAAGCAATGGCATTTTGTGTTAGCGGTGATTGGTCTCTCCCTCGTTTTGCGCCCAGATGCTCATGTTGGCAACTGTGATTGTTTTCATCGTTGTCACCTGGAAAGGCGTTGGAGTACTACCACCAAATCTTACTTCGCTATTTGAGAGACAACGAGGGTAGAGCAACATGATACACCTAACATAATTCTACCATTACGTATCTTCATGCTTGGGCGTATAGTCCTGCTGCTCTCGATCGTATTTATCATCGACCGCAGCGAGATCCGGCTATAGAACTGTCGAAACGATCGGGTGCACCGCATTATTCTCGTTGCTGGGCACAATCTATGGTGGAGATGACAGGAAGGACATTCTTTGGACTGCCCGACCTACGCAGACGTGCTCCGATTCGCCAGGGAACAGGAACGGGACTTCACCGAGGTTCAAAAGGGTCGCATGACCTCTATTCCCGGCCGGTACCGTTCCGTCACTTTACTTCTCTGGCTGGAGCAAGCGCAGAAGCAGACGCACCATTCCGACTTTGCTTCAATGCAGACCGTATTAGACTACCATCATCTGTCGTTCTTCGCATTTGCATCATTTGCACCCACAGCTTTCACGCCGGTCAACGCTGGCACCATATGGGCTGGCTTTCAATTAGGGTATAGCCCTGAATCGATGTTTGGCAGAGCAGAAGAGCTGAACCATCTCAAGTGGCTGGGTGTACGAATTGTATATTTAAGCCTGGGTTGCAACAACCTTGCAGGCCGTATTGAAGAGGCGTGTACAGGGAATGTTTAAAGTACTGAGGCATGGACGACTGACAACGACAACAGGATTCGCATTTCATACTGCACGTGCATGCCAGTGCTACAATGAACTTTTGTCAAGACGGACATGCAGCCAGCTATGTTTCCTGTATAAGCTTACTGAGTAGGAGTCAAACGAAAGACGGTGACACTCCCTGATCGTGCACCATTGTATTCGTCATACTGATCTGCGATTGCAACCGTCATGCCATCCGCAGCAATTGAAACGTACGAGCCAAACGCAGCACCAAAAGACACATTAGCAACAAGTGTTTTTCCAACAACAATCCATTCTCCATCGTTGGACAAGTGGTACACCTCGGTTGCGCCTTTGGCTCGAGTACTTTCACGAGGCATTTTCATTGGAAATCCAGAGACAAACGTGCTCCCATCGGCCGACAATGAGATGGATGTTCCAAAATATCCAGATGGTTTGTTTCCAATCACCCTGTCTCTTCTCCCGACTCTCAACCAGTTGTTATTGGTATAACGAAAAACTCGAACCAAGCCCTCTGTCTCAATTTGATTGAAGAAACGATCCCCTACCGCAATAACGCTTCCGTCAGACGATAGTGAAACTGCCAGTCGGTTCTGCCCGTGACCAGTAGCATGACTGTTGGTGTCCATCATGGAATCATCAATGGCGTTGCCTCGTTGCCTCCACCTGGCTATTTCTTGTTCCTGTTCATAGACACGAACAAACGGTTTCTCACTTTCACTGTCCCAATTTCCAATCGCCACAACGGTTCCATCGTCACTTATGGACAGCGTAGATCTGTGAAAATCGCCTGTAATGCTTGAGGGAAGCGTTTCACCGATTTGTGTCCAATTGGAAGAGCCAGGCAACATAGTATACACAATCACACGACCTACACCGGGATCACCCACAATGACGACTAGTCCGTCCTCCGACACTTTGGTTTCGTATCCAAAGTATCTGGACGACGAAGCTTCTGGAGCCATAATGGTATCACCCAGTTGAATCCAGCTGCTCCCTGCCCACTCGAACAATTGCACGGATCCGCGCGTCGAGTTATCCTCTCGACCAATCGTGGCAATCGAAACAACTGTA
>JAVCKV010032730.1:0-21935 GCA_032274145.1 Herpochondria borealis | reverse complement strand
TCGTAATCGGTTTGGTAATCCACACCTAAAGAACTTTTCCATACTCCTGTTGGTTGAGGGTTTGTAGCATCACCATCATTTTGTTCTAACCAGTTTTTACTTTCTTTTATTCTGTTGAGTACATCATAACAGTAAACACTCGCTCTAGCATCGGTTACTTTTATTCCTGCGTCATTTTTTAATTGACTGTGCGTCCAATGGGCAATGTTACCATTGTATAAATCGTTTCCAATCTCTCCTGCCGAAGCATATAGGTTAGCGCCACTTAATTGTCCGTTACTGGCATTATGGAAGCTGCTTGTGTTTTTATAATCGCCATTGTAATACCCTAAACTCATGCCAAATCTATCTTGGGCTACTTCGCTATAGTTACTATTACTAGCTATTAATACTCCATCTTGGTCTACATCTGTTCCTGGAGGAGTAGTTACTGAAGTAGATGCTTTTGTTGTTAAGGCTGGGGTATTAATGGACTTTAACCAACCGTGTATGGTATATAAATAATCCAAGCCTTGCACATGGTCTTCTCCTAATACGGTTCTTTTTAACGGTCCGTGCGCATAGTAATCGTAATTGGCATCTTTATCCCAGATTAAACCATCTCTAGAGGTTTCTACTAGTTCTAACCTGTTTTCGGCATCATAGCTATACTTATGGAAAAAACGATCGGCTCGTTTTTCGTTGTAACTTACTTGTAATACATTACCGCTTATTAAATCGTATTCGTATTTTACAAAGTTTTGCCCTAAACCTGCTACGTCTTGTACTAACCACTCTACATTACCATGCGCATCGTAACTATAAGTCGTATAATTTTGATCTTCTGGTGTAGTAAGGTCACCATCTTGATCATTGTACACATAACTTACTCTGTTTTGCAGGTAGTTTTGTGGTAAACCATAGTAACTCACTGCTGCGTTTGGCCTACTGTAAACGGTTCGTGTTATTTCTGTATTGTTTACTCCTGCTAGTGTATTGTCAGGGAAGTTAGCCTCATTGGCTTGTGCTATAGGCGTTTGAGCAGTAAAGTCTAACCCAGTTATAGCATCACTCTCTCCTACTTCTACTATTCTACCTAAGGCATCGTACTTGGTGTAGCTATATGTTGCTACTTTAGGAATGGTAGCACTTGCATCTACTCTGGCTTGTTCTGCATTTTGTGAGAAACGCAATCTATTTAAACCATCATAAATAAAATTAGTAACGCCTCCATCTGGTGTTTCTTGACTGATTAATTGTCCTAAACCATTATACTGGTACTTCGTTTCCATTTGGTGTTTGGGCGTTAGGTTTGCTGCCAAGGTGTTGCTTTCTACTGGAGGCACTATTACTACTGGTATTTGATCATCTTCTCTATAGCTTCTAAGACCTGCAATTTCTGCATTTTCCAATAAGGTTACTCCAGCTGGTGGTACTGTTTTAGTTAACTGTCCTGCTCTATCATAATAATATAGCGTATAGTGGTATTCACTTAAATCATAAGAAAGTGAAAATTCATCTCTAAACTCTCTGATATCATAGCAATTCTGCTCATCTTCAGTCATCTTTGCTGCTTGTTTTTGCATACACTTAGATACTGCCGTTATTAAATCATTGGCCGCTTCTGCCATGTTATCTTTTAAGTTCTCATCTACCTCTGGCTCTTCTGGTGAAGTATCTTCATTGTTTGGATCTTCCCAAACAAAACTCAGTGCTGGATGGTTTAAATCTTGATTCACTTCTAGTGCTATCGCATACGGCCCTTTTCTACAGCCATTCTTATCGGATACATACACTGCATAAGTATTATTTCCTTTTAAAAAGTTAGCACTTTTTGTTACTCCAGTATGGCTATGAACCAAAAGACTCCCTCGTGTGCTTACTTTTACCCTTACTTGATAAGGCGTTCCATCGTCTTTTACATCAAAGTAAACTCTCTCTCCAACGGGTCTTGTTCCATCATATTTATAATAGGGATAATCTACTACATTACTGGTTGTAACTACTGAAAAATGAACTGGTTTTTGTGCATTACTAGGTGAATTAAAGGCATCTATTATTTTTAGTGATGCGGCACCACTTGGAATAACATTTGTTGCCGTTCCTGCTGAAGCATCGAAAGGATTGGTATAACTTAATGAGGTTGGTGTTGCACCATTGTTGTTAAAACTTACGGCTGTTTCTTGCTCTATTTCTTGGTTGGGTAAGTACCACTCAAAAGCATAGTTAGAACTGGTTACACTTCCATCTGTAGCACAAACTTTTACATCACAATTGCCTGTTACTGTAATCGTTTCAACTTCTATACCATTGGCTGTGTAATTTATATTATCTCCGTCTAAAATTATTGTGTTAGGATCAGGATCATAAGCCATAAAAGGTTCAGATGAAGTACAATTTACCATATCTAATTGGCTGGTTAGTAATGTAATCTCTTTTGTTGCTGTAGCAGTACATTTTTGACCATCTTCAATCACTAATTCTACAGTAACATCATCCGTAATATCAATAATATTACGCTTCCCTATATCTGTTACCGGATTTCCATTTACATCTAAAATTGGATCTCCATTTGCATCTAAATAAGTATATATAGTATGACTACCAAATGAACCCGTTGGTGTTGGAGTCCAGGTATAGGTATAATCTCCATCTCCTCCTGCTACTTGTGCTGCTATTAAAGCATCGTTACCGCTACAAAATCCTCCTGTTTGAGTTAGAGCTATTTGTATGTTAGTAGGTGTTAAGGTAAAAGGTAAGGTATAACTACAACCGTTCGTTCCTTTGGTTCCTATTACGCGATATTCTCCTGGTCCTTCTGCTATTGTTGCAGTGTTTGTTGTACTTGTTAAGTCCTCCCAAGTTGTACCATTATCTCTTTGCCACACATATCTTACCCCCGTAGCTCCAAAATTATTTACTCCTATTTCTATCTCTCCTCCTGGCATACATACTTCTAAAGAGGTGTTCGTTAAGGCTAAATTAAACGTATTGCTTGGTATATTAATGGTTTCGGTAATTACACAAGCGCCTTTAGTTACCTCCAAAACATAGTCACCAGCAGCTAAACCACTCGTTGAAACGGTTGCTCCATTGGGGTAATCTAATACACTATATAGCACTGATGTTGCTCCAGCACCATTATCGATGATAATATTATTAATAGCCCCATTGCTACTACCACAATCGGTAGGTACTACGTCAAACCCACTAATTGCTGGTCCTTCATTTTCAATAACTACGGTTAAAACAGTAAAACAAGTAGGATCTAATCTATTTGCTATTGTAATATAGTTATTACCGGCTTGTAAATTAGAAATGGTATGCGCACTTGTAGTTACTTCTACCCCATTTATTAAAACTCCCTCAGCCAATAAAGCTGCAGATATATTAGAAATGGTTGCCGTTCCATCGGCCATGCCTAAACAGCTTACTGGTGTTTCCTCTACATCTGTCATATCTACCACTGGTTCTATTAATGGTTGAATGCTAATCGTGTTAGAGGTTACCACACAGCCATTATAGGTTACTTGTAATTGGTAATCTCCGGCTGCTGTTACGGCTAACTGGTTTGATATAGCACCAGGAATTGCAACATTAGATTTTAACCATTCATAGGTCATAGATCCAGAACCTGTTACGCCTGTTACATTGGCGCTTAGAATCATTGTGTTATTAGGGCATAAATAGCTACTCGGTTTAGTAATAACTACTTCTGGTAAGTTATTTATGTTTACTGTTTCAGTAAAAGTATGGACACAATTTTCATTAAATAGCGTTACTGTTATCGGATAAACTCCATTATTTGTATAGGTATGTGTATTATCCGTTCCTAAAGTATTATTGGTAGTATTTTCTGTTATTATTGGGCCATGTCCATAATTGATTTCATAACTGGTAAAGGTTTGTGTTGTATTTATCAAGTTTATAGTAACATCTCCACAACCGGCTATAGCTGCATTAAATGCTGCATCTGGAGTACTTAATACTTCTATATCCTCGTCTGCTGTAGCACTACATTGCAATGGGTTTTGTGGGTCTTGAGCATTGTAATATTTAGTGGTTACGGTTAATTCTAAATTATACGTTCCTTTTTTTAATAAACTCGCTGGTGGTGTCTTTCCTGTATAGGGGTAGCCTGTTATAGGTCCTGGACCGCTTAAACTCCACTCGTACTCACTTCCGCCTTTGGATACATCTGTTACCACTAAATTATCGTTGACGCAGAAGTTAGAAGCTACGGTAAAATCTGCCGGGGTGGTACCAACCGTTATCTTTTTAACGATTGTTTGTGAACAATTTTGTCCCCCCTTTTCTTGGATGGTTAATTTTACTAAATTGGTTCCTGCTTTACTAAACGTATGGGAAGTTTTAGCCGAACTAACCCATTGTACTGCATTTTCAAATTCCCAAAAATAGGTATAAGATGTACCATCATAATTGCTGATCTCAAAGTCTACTATATTATCACATGCATCTACTCCCGCTGTTAAATCATAACTGAAATCTAATGGTGGCAAGGTTACAGCATTGAGTATTTCCGTTATTGGACAATCACCTACTTCTTCTCCGTTTAATGTTACTGCATAACTCCCACTATTCGCATAGGTATGTGTAACCACCGCCTGACCACTATGATCATAACTCCCATCTCCAAAATTCCATTTAGGTCCAGTAATAACACTTGGCGTTCCGCCTCCAATATAGTTGTACTCGAATTCATATTCGCCACAATTGCTTGTGGGCGTAGCTAAAATCTCATAGTCAATAGGTTGCGCAATATTATCTACACTAATAGATTGCTCTTTATCACAATATATATATATAATGCTATTAGAACCGTCACCATTACTATCAAATTCTAACTTAAAAATATAACGTAATTTAACGGTATATAAATCTAGATAGCAAGAGAGATTCTCAGGATAAACATAAGTAGTTGGAAATTGTTCAGTTGAAACATCTGTAATACTGCTTGGATCACCAAAATCCCATTCATACCCTATCAAATTAACATCTATAACGTCACTAATATAGATCACTGTTCCAACAGTTCCTATGGGTGTTGCTGTTGAAAAAGTGAAAGAAAATCCAGAAGCTTTTGTATACGTAAAGTCATTGTTAGGATCTGCACAAAAATTAGAAATAATTAACCTTGCATCTTCTTCTATAGTAGTATTCTGAGCACTTACACCCACAACCATTAAAAACAACATGCTTAATAGTACCCCTATTTTTTTATTTACTTTCATACTCTTTTTTTTAGCTTTATTCTTAAAACTTTCTTTAATCAACTTCCAGCACTATTCGCTAGCTATTATTAAACTTATTCTTCCAAAAACACTCAACACTTTTTATCTTCTATTTTTTAATTTCCAACTTCTTTTAGACAGACCTCGCAACAAGTGCGTGGATGTTTTAACTTCCTAAATTTCCACTTTACCCAATCAACACATCCGACATACTATATCAAGGCTTAGCTGTGAACTTAACTTTATAAGTCCATCTAGAGATTTTTCCGACTAACGGTTTACTCTTGGCTACCAGCGTATCGCGTATCGGAACCGTTCTGACTTCCGTTATATTATTATCCATAGCAACAGAATTAGAGAAAATTCCACCATTGTAATAAACATGACTTATTGGCTCTCCTCCAATCAAACCAGTTATAGAAGGGCCTACTGAAAAATTTTCTAATTGAGCGCGAGGATAATTACCGTCTATAGGCTGATATCCAATAGGTAAATCAAAAATAAAACCTCCTGAAGCCGGATTAGCATCACGAATAAAACGGCCTTGAATTTCAACATCTCCATCACTATTTTTTCTAATTAAAAGAGGTGATGAAGGATCCGAAGAATACCCTGATTTAAATTGAGGTATTGGCTGTCCATTGGACATTGTTCCAGATGAACCAATAACCTTCCATTCTTCAGAACCCCTTAGTAGAATCCATTCAGAACCACTCCAATAATAATAACCTTCTGCCACATTGGTTCCTTCATTAAATACCATTAAACTTTTTAAAGGGTCTGTTATTGGCCTTGGATCGTTTAATGCGATTAACGTTACTCTTGGTATCAAGATTCCTTTATTTTCTGACTGCACCTCTAACATTGCCGAGGGATGCGGTGCAACAACAGTTGGAGCAATAGATACTCCTTCGGATTGTGCTGATACCATTATTGTTGTAAAGCTTAATGCTAGTATTGATAATGTCTTTTTTATATTCATAACTATTGTTTTTATTTTATATCTATTATTCTGTTATCTATTTTTTTTAATTCTTCTATTTATTGTCCTGCAGAGGAATAGTATGTTGCGATGAGTAAGTTTTAGTAATCGTTTCATTATCAATAGTGTGCGTACACCCTTTTTGGTTGCAAGACTCATTTTGACCTATATTACATGACACCCACTCTTTGGCCACATAATTAGTACAACCAGGAGCTGTAGTAATACTCGGGCTAAAATTCCAGTTGTTTACTTGATCTAATATGTTTTGATCGCATACTGGAAAAAGTGTTATCGTTCTATCTTTTGTTTTCACACAAGATTTATTACTTAATTCTATAAAAAAGCAAACCTTATCAACAGCCTTTGGAAATTCAGTTGTTATACTCGGCCCATAATTGCCAGTCAATGTGCTAAAAGGAGTTCTAACTTTATTCACTTCCATTTTACATTTATTAACCACCTTCGTTACCATTTCATCTATTTGTGCTTCTGTAATTTGAGAGGTTGGGTCGGAAGAACATTCTACAATATCCCAGCAGCCTTTTTCTAGTTCAGCTACTATTTCACTTTTAAATTCTGCTTTTCTAAAGTCACAGTTTGCTTGTGCATCATCCAATTCAGCAGTTGCCAACAATACAGCATCAGCTTTACTTAAAGCTACAACAGAATTGTTAAGCACATCTATTCCCTCATAAAGTGGATTACACGTTTCTGAACATCGTCTAGCTGTACTAATTTGTTTGTAAAAATTTAAGCGCTGACCAGTAGACCAACTTTCGTGATAATAACGGCAATCAGAAGTGCCGCATTGCGCATTATCTATTGTTAATCCTGGGTTATTAACATTATCAGCTTTAGCTGAAAGAAAAACTGGGTCGTTACTACAAATATCTTTAAACAAATTTTGATAGCAGGCATTTACTTCTGATTCAAATTGATTTAACACAGGCATGAAATCATTAGAAGATCCAGTAGCTTCATAGGAATTGTACACAAAGTACTTAAACATCCATTCTGGTTTTAAAACATAGGGATAATAAAGCGTGCGTTCCGCTGCACAAGTTCCACATTTAGTTTCTATTATATGATCATCTACTCCAGAGTTAGTAAAAACTGTATTTCCATTCGAAGCTAACAATTGACCTTCATCACCTCTATTAACCAATATGGGCGCATTGTTTCCATATTCTAAACCTGAAAATTGACCATTATTAAAAGGTGAATTTCCAATACTAAAATCTCCTTTAATAGCTCGCCCTGGATCACCTATAGTTGCACCCAAAGGAGTCTCTGTTTTATAATCATTTGGTAGTGAAGTATTTTGATCTATAATAGCTGCAAACTGATTGGTGGCACACTCTAAAAATAATTTAGGAAAACTAACCAACGCTTCTAATCTGTTTTTATCCATGCCCGCTTCTTCTTCAAAACCTCTCATTTTTGAAGACATTACCCAAGAGGTAATCAAATCCAATACCGGATTGCCTTTTTCTTTGCTCTCCTCATCATCGGCATGCCCATCGGAAGATTTACCACTTTCTTCATTAAACCCATCCATAATATTGGTTTGATCTCCAAACTCAATGGAATTAATTAAGTCTACTGCTTGCAACCAGCAAGTATATAGCTCTTTACAATCATAATTAAATTCATCTCCATCATCGAAACCTGTAACTATTAGGCTTAAATCTGGAGTATCCGAAAAAGGTGCATTACTATTATCATCTGCGGTTACTACATTAGAGATAAGAGTTGCATCTGCAATAAAGTTACCTTGATTATCCACAAAAAATAACCATCCGTGCTGATTTTCTTTGGCGCGATAATAGTTCCCTGAATTTAATGGAGATTCTTTTGATTGCCCCACATAATAGCGAGATATTAACATATTGGTTAACATATACTGCATGCTTTTATTGGTAAAGCCTGGTGCAAATTTATCGTAGAAATCCTGTAATTTAGAGTCTGTTCTGACGTAATTATTTGGATTATCTACGTCATAAGCCGTTACAGCATTCGATTGATATGGTTTATTCGGGTCAGGGGTTGCAGCATAGGTATCAATAAACTTTTCTGTTGCTAATTTCTGGTAGAGGTAATTCATAAATACATGACCAACTATATCATTTATCGCATTCCATTCTGGTCCTGTCCCATTAGCGTAAACATCGTTCCATTCTTTCCCTCCTAGATTAAATACGGAGTTTGTATTTTTTCTAATGTCATCCACTCCATATCTTAAAAGTGCTGTTTTGCCATTAACATTAGCGTTTATACTATCTGTTATATCGGTCTGAATGGTTGCAATGGGTAAACCCGATACTTCTTTGGTTTCTCCATCGCAAATTGTGCATATTTCAGGTTTTGGTATTGGTATTGCTAAAGATTCACAACAACCCAATGTTATATTCATTGTATTTTGTGTAGGGTCTTTTGGGTCTGTATCCATAAAATTTGCTGGTATAACAAAATCTGTTGGAAACACATAAGGTGGTATTGCGGGGTCAGTTCCTGATGCTGGTTTTCCAACTAAATCTACATCCATTCCTAATAGCGCGACCAGCTCATTACTAGTAGTTGAGCCTCCTGCACTGTAGTCATCAATTTTACTTTTTAAATTTGGCATAAACGTCATTTGAAAATTATCATAAGCCGTTTCATTCTCAATGGCTGAAATTTTATCTGCTAAAGCATTTATTATCGGTACATATTTCTCTGAATATGCCAATATTTCCTCTTCTATATAATTATCGCTATTGGTAGAGAATACTTCTTTTGTAATAATATATTCTCCAGAAACCAAATTAAATGAGCTTCCTGTTATTGTTGTTGTAAGTACCGTTGGTGGTGTTGGGGAATTATCATCCAATTTCCTCCACTCCCAGGTATCAAAGTCGGTAAAATTTAGTTGAGAAGAAAGATTAAAATACTCGATTTCAACTCCTCCTCCAACTGCATCACTCACATAGGTTGCTCCATTTTTTAAATCATTTAGGTAAAAGCGTAACTTCAACTCACATTCTCCTCCTGCACAAGCAGTCATAGCATAACTATTTGTATTTTTATAAGAAAGTGTTACATCCTTAGCTTGTTCTAATGCTATCCTTCTTGAACTAATCATCTTACTATTGGATACTATGTTTTGGTTGGCCGTATTTTTTACGGGAAGGGACTGTATGTTTTCATTATCCAATTCCTTAAGGTTAGTGGTACTTTCTGTTATTAATGCTGTGGCAATGGTCTTCCCCTCTTTAGAGGTATAGGTTACCGAAACCACCTCGTTAGGATCTATCGTCATGGTTTTTATTACCGATTCTGCCAATGGGGCTTCATCGCCAAATATCCGTATCAATTCATCATCGGATGGGGTTCCAAAAAGTATTCGTGTGGTTTTACCACCTCCATCACCAGAAACTGATCCTAAAGCATGCATTTTACCTACGCCAGATTCTTCATCTACTCTTCCTGTTCCATCTGTTTTAAATAATGTTCTTTTAAAAGCATATCCTTCGGCATTCGCTACTCCAGTTGCATTATTACCATCGTAATAGGAAAAATCTGTTCCTGTTTGTTCTATTTTTTTAGGATCGGAAATCTTATTACGCTCACTGTCATCAACATCATAATCCAATGCTGTGTATAAACGCTTTCCTCCGGATCCATCATCTGCTTGTACAAATCCTATTTTATACCCATCTAAACCACTTGTAACTGGCACTGGCAATGTAGTTAATGCTGGTCGGCCAGAGTAATCACTTACTGTTTGTGTGATTAAGCTAGTACTATTAGAACTATTGTAGGCTTGCGTTTGGCGGGCTCTTAATAAGCCATCCGCATAACTCATTCCTTCACTTGTTTTTACTCCTTGTTCATTAGTTGCCGCATCATTTCCTTCTGTAAATACTCTGTTGTATATCCAGTTAATGTTTTCATCCGGATCGGTAACATAAAAAGCATTTTTTCTACTTCCTAATGTCGTCTTTTCCAATGGTACAGCATCTCCTTGTTTTAAGGAAGAGGTATTCCAAACACCATAATTTTGTTGATTGGCAATTCCTCCTGGATAAAAGTTACCGATTGGTCGTACACGCCAGACATAAAATCCAGAACCTTCCGCTACGGTAAGTGTAATCTCTTTTTCTGAAGACTGCGTTTCTACTCGCAACGCTTTGTTCCAATCAATTTCTGCTTGGATACTCGCATTACTAGTGGCCTTATCTTTATCCGTATTGTATAACCTTAAAATTTGCACTTCATAATTAGGAAAGTCTTTTGTGTTATTGGTTTCCCATTCAAATTTCACCAACCTGCCAGTAGCTGTACTACCTCTATTAGGGTTGTACTGCATTAACAAAGCTGGCGCCATCGTATTACCAGATTTTAAGCGAACATCTACCCCATATTCTCTAATAAAGGTAGCATTTAACCGAATATTAGAACTAACATAATTTGCGGTTAATGTTGGTGTTGCAATTTTTGTTATAAAAGAGGTATTCTGAATTTCTATATTAGACGGAACATTACTAGGGTCATTGAAGTAACTGGATAACTCTACAACAAGAATTGCCTCAGGTGCACCTGCTGAAATGGTTAAGTTCTTCGTTTGTGAAAAGGTAGTACCACCAACCAACACATCGAATTGTGCTACGTAATCGATATCTGCATCTTCGGTACCTACAAAATCTTCTCCTAAGTCTAGCTTTAAATATAATTTTGCCGAGGTCGTTTTTTCGTTTAATATTGCTCCTTGCACTATCGGTTTAACAAGTTCTGTAGCCACAAAAGTTGCTCCGTTAGTAGTTACTCCTGTCGCAGTAATACTAACAGGTTTATCTTTGCTAAAATACGATGGTGAATTCTGTGCTTCTACTATTGTTGATAAAAGCAACAATAATGCTAACAACAATTTATTCCACCTGTTTTGTGATTTTTTCATACTTGCTTAATTTTCCTTTGTATTGTCTATTAATTCGTACCCTTTGTACTTACTTAGTAATTTATTGCTACTACTTAGCACCTGTTTTATTGCCGATTTACCAAATTTATACCCGTTGTTAAAATCTAATGTAACATATTCCATTACCATCTTTTTTACCTGAAATCCTTTATCATAGTAAGTCACACATTTTAATATTTTTTTTGTTTCAGTATTATAAGTATAAATCAATCTATCAATTTTCAACTTCCCTTCTAGTTTCTCTGTCGCTTTTACTTCTAGTACTTTTATCTTATTGGCCAATTGCTCACATTTTAATACTTTACAAGATTTTAAGAAATTTACTCTTACTTCAATCAATTTATCGGCATATTCTGGGGTACCTTGTCCCTTTCTATCCTCAGGAGCAACATTGACAATTACTGCCTTTTGTTGTTTTAATAAAATAATAGAATGTTTCTCATCCTTATACATATTGGCTTGGTCTGAGAAAAAGTTAACCCTATCGTTCTTCTTATAAATCTTCACATTAGATGCCACTACTTTTCCCTCCCAATCGGTTGATTGTACTCTATAATTCATATAAACCGTTTTATCCGATTTCGAACCTTGCAAACCTATGGCAGCAGCTTCCATGTCTAAAACTTCCTGAATACATATATCCATTTTTAACTGGGCAGAGCTCGTTATGGCTAGTAAAAGCATCCCAATTATCATATGTATTTTTATTCTTTTCATTTATTTCTCTTTTAACAATTTCATACCCAGTGTAAACGAGCTATCTTTTATGTTTTTAGTACTCATTTCAAAAGATTCCGCTGCTTGTTTCTTCGTCACTTCAATCGGAATGACATCCTTATATTATTTTTTCTCTTTTAATTTCTATTAATTAATGGCGTATTATATTGCTGCTCTTGCAATGGTTTCTTTCCTCTTTCTGTTTCTATACTTTTCCTAACTAGCTGTTCTTTATTGTTGTATTCGTAATACACACCAAAGTGCTGATCATCAAATTGAGCAGAAACCTTATTGTCTTTATTGTAAACGGTACAATTCATTACTGCATCTAATGGCTGGATTCTTACATCATCAATTAATACTTCTTCATTTCCAGCAAAAGCATAGTCTAAACTAATGTTATATGATCTATTAGCTAAACCTTTAAAGTTTTTAATATCTACTGTATATAAAGACCATTCTCCTGTTTGAGCAACACGCTTAAAGTTAAACGTTTGACTTCCAATTATTGCTTGAAGATTAGGGGATGGATTTCTCATTCCATACTCCGTGCTACCTGGATTACTGCTTAAGCTGCTTTTTAACCAAAGCTTTATTGTTACTCCTCTTGCCATTAATGGTGCTTGCAAATTATATTGATTAAAAAACACTTGACCTGGATTTGACTGTAAATCGAAAGCTCCACTTCCTGAATGCGCACTGGCATTTGTGGTTGAAAAACCTTGCTTATTGGTCCCTTCAAAATCAATAAAATGTACTTGCTCTTCTCTGGCATTTTGAGCAACCAATACTGGTAAAGTAGATTCATACCCAAATTTAGCGGCACTGTAAATTCCCAATACATCTTGTTCTTCTAAGGGATAACCATTTGGCGAGTACTTCTTAATTTCACTGGCTGAATACCATGAACCACCTACTTCGCTCTGGTCATTAGGAACTGTAGCTTCTAAATCTGAAGTATAATCAATTGGTGTTGATGTACTAGGAGTTAACCAAGGAAAAAGATTAAAATCACCGATAATAAGCCCTCCATCATAAATTTTACCTTTAGTAGCATCATTTGCATTCGTTACCTGTTTTCTATATACATAGGTACGTTGCGGGTAATAATGTCGATCCAATTCACTTTCTTTTGGCAAGCCTGTTCCGCTAAACCAATCTTTTTTGTATACTGTTGCCGATGCATTTACAACTTTGGTTAATGGGGCATTTATAGGAGACCAAATACCCCCAGAAAACTTACTTCTAATATCTTCTCCATAAGTTACCACGTTACCTACTGATGCCGTTAATTGGTTGGAATTGGAATTAGATGCATCCTTTTGTCCCATCTCTGTGTAAACCCATGATGCTGGAATATTTAAGGCATAGTAATGACCATTATGTAATGTTGTATTTCGTGGTTCTGCATTATTCTCCTTTGTATGAATTTGTTCATTCGCATCCATATAGCCATCGTAAGTTTTTGTTAATACCGGGTCTCCTGTATTTTTATCAAATGCAATGTTTTCTGTTATTTGTGTTACACCATCGGTTGTAGTGGTAGTAGCTAACAAAATTGATTTTTGACGCAATACTTTTGAAGTAACGTGCTGGCTTAACTCATTTTGTGTGTAGGAATAACTCAACCCGAAACCGATTGTTACGGTTGGAGTATATTGTAATAAAAGATTAAGATCTAATTCTATGGAAAAATCTTGGGTAACGTCTCGTACTCTACTACGATACATCGCTAATTCCTCTTCTTGCCCTAAGCGTAATTTCCCTAATTCAAAATCGTTCGTTCCAGTATTATAAACCAAGGTTTCCACTTCATCTCCTGGTGCAGAATAAGCATAGGTTGTTTTACTGGTGAATGCAGCCTCCCTAAAGGTTGCTGGAGAATAATTACCTGCATAGGTTGCTTGGCTTTCTGGCTTACCATTCATATCATTTAACTTAAACAAATACCCTTGGGTAACCCACGCCTTATTGTAACTCAAATTTATTAGACCTAAGGGCAAACTTAAATTGTATTTTTTATAGGTAGGGTCATCGCCACTTTTACTTAACTCTGAAAAATCTACCTTCATTGGGTTGGTTCTTACTGTATGGTAATTATTTACAGCATACCCTGTTGTTGTTCTACCGGAATGAATATTTTTAACAATAACCCGCTCATGCACTACTTGCGCTCCTGGCAATAAGGTTTCTCCTAACGGACCTTCGTACTGCTTGGAATCTCTCCCCTTAAATGTTTTATTCCAACCAGATTGTTTGTTTCGCTCTAATATACCTACTAAGGCATTTTCTTCTCTTATGGTTGATGGCTCATTGGTAGCAACTCCACTACTCAATCCATTGGTGTTTTTGTAAATGTATTCTGAGCCATATATCATCGCATCGCCTGTTTCACCAGAAATACCCGGATCATACGATAATAAACGTTTTACTCGTATTCCGCCACCTTTTTTAGCGTTATACAATGGTATTTTAAAATAAGACAATTCCGGATTATAATTTCTACAAACCTCCTTGATGCTTTTATTTTTAATGTTTCCTTTGGTCCAATCTCCGAAAAAATTAAACGTATTACTTCTTGCTAAGTCTTTGGCTTTACTTCTTAGCGGTGTTTCATCTAAGCCATTAGCATCATAAGCTGCAGCCAATAAAGCCTCATCATCTTGCTCTATATTTCTACCTCCCCCATCTAAATTTTTATGTGCTGCTGTTAAAAATTTTTGATAGCCAACATAACGTGGTAACGTCTTGTCCTTCTTGCCATCACCATTCTTCTTCAATTCTCCTAATTCAAAATAAATTTTAAGTCCCTGCATACCTACCTTGTTTACCGCAGTATAACCCGTGATATAATCTATATCTTGGTGGTAACTGTTTAAATTAGCAACCGTTTTATCTCTATAACTATACAACATCTTAAAATAGAGCTTATTTTTCCTTTGAACGAAATAGTTATCTAAACTATTTCTATAATTACTTACTGCGGTAGCATATGTTTCTGATTCATTTGGCTTTAAACCAAGTAACTCTAAATCAATGTAATACCTGTTTTGAGGAGTTCCATTAACATCGTTATCCACATTACCAGATTTATAACCATTCACTGCTGCTGCATCTGCTTTTAAACTAGCCATACCCATAGCCGCTTTATTTTGTACAAAACGATAATCTTTCTGTTCATACTGCACATGGATTTCTCCGCCAGATGGCAATTTTATTTGTTTTAGCTGCCATGCTGCAGGATCGAAAGCAGTTGTTGGATCTTTTTGATCTACCCATGGTTGTTTAAATTTATACCTTTCTCCGGTATTTAAGCGATAGGATCCCCAAGGGTCTAATAAACCTTCTTTATACATTGGGTTTTGAACTTTCATTTGCGCTTCTTCAAAAGCATTATCCGTCTGAGCTAAAGACGTAAACAGATAGCCATCATTTATGCCTAATGGAGTAGCAGGGTTTGTTGAATAATCATACCCATTTATAGCTTCGTATTTATCTAGTATTTCTTGATCGGCATAAACATGGTAGTTATAATCAAATTGATAAGGTGCTACCTTACTTTTAATGGTTCCTCCTGATTCTGTCCATACCTTTTTTAGTGTTAATTTACCATTAATCATTGTTGTGGTATTTGGAATGCCTTTACATAGTGAATAATCGTAGTTAAAATAAGTAGTACTTATAGGTTTAGAAAGGTCTTTTTTCGCATACAATACCACTCTTTCTAATTTCTCTAAGTGGTGTGGTGCTGAAGGAACCCCTCCATTATCTCTATCCGCATCGATACCATCGGTTCTTAAATCTTTATCATCATTAGACTTTATATAAGACCCATCTAAATCTAAATCCGTATAAGCTGGAAATGCATCCGCTTTATTTGTATTATTTGTTACAAAAAAGGCAATGTGTGTTTTGGTTTCTATGGTTTTTAAATATTCAACCTCTTTTTGCCCTGTTGATACACTTCCTGACTGATCATTCGCATCCATCATTCTTCCTTCATTATATATAATACCTTCATAAGGTGCACGATATTGATAATTTGTGTGAGCAGTTCGATAATCAAACTTGGTCCAACCACCAAAATCACCATTAGATGGTCCTCTTTTTGGATCACTTAAATCAGTTCCATCCCAATCTGCATCAACATAATCAAAAGTTCTATTTTCTGTTAACAAGAATGTATTTGCATACTGCTCTTCCACATACTGTCCTACTACCGTTTTTTCATTTATTGGCTTATCAAAATCTGTCCTATGAGGTACAGCATAATCTTCATTCGTATATTGAAAGTTTTCATACTTACCCGTTGGTTCGGTATCCTTAATTCCAACTGTTAATTGATATTCTTCTTTTGTATAAACAGGATTCGCATATACACTTACATTCCCATCCTTATTGGTTACTTCTATGCCATTTAATTTTCCAGTAGCATCGGTAAAGTGTTCTACTCGAGATGTTTTTCTATCGTTATCCGTATCTAAGTCTGTTTTCCCCCCATCGAATTCATCCAAATCTAATTTCCGGTTCATATACCCCCCTCCAACTGTTGCCTTAACCAATCCTTCTCCGGAATAGTCTACCTGACCTCCCATATCACCGGCAAATGCCATGTACGGGTTCGCACTGTAATCATCGTATATATGTTTATCGTCCTGTTCTAGCTTTCTCCAATCCTGTACTTTTGTGTGTTGAAAACCCAATCCAAGATCTAATCCTATAGCGATGGTTTGCCCAATGGCTACTTCCCCGCCTACCTGAACTATTTTTTGTTCGTTGTTAACAAAAGTTGGGTAATAATGTCCAACCTTATTGTGGTAAAATTTAAATCCACCCATAACGCCATTGCCGGTAGCAGTAAATATATCTGCCGTGTTAAACGGTATTCCAAGGTTCTTATCATGCTTATTAAACGTTGACCCCTTTTCTATCTGAAAATCCGCTTCTGGAATCGGGGATTTAGTTCCGTCTATTTTATTTTGATCTATAATTGGTTTTAAATCTCCAAAATTTTTCCCTTCAATGGCATCATAAATACTTTTATCCGGATTATACATATAACCATATGCTGCTACTGGAACTTCAGGTATATCCGCTTGATGGTTCATACTACCCTGTATACCAAGCTGTACTCCTACCGTAAATACTTCAAAAGCCAATGACATTGAAAAGTTATAAGCCCTACCGGAATTATAAGCAACAGAATAAGGTACTGCTGGAGCATTAAAAGACCAAGATGAGTAACTAGAAGTTTGTACTCTAGATCTATCTTTTCTATCCGCTTCTTTAATATAATTATTACTGGCATTGTTAAATTCTTCATCAGTACCATTAATATTGGCACCAAGTTCTTTTATGGAAGCAGCCCTGGCCTTTCTAATTTTATTTTTTCGTAGCCTTTTTAAAATCGCCAACGGATTAATACTAAACCCTAAGGTGTTTTCTCCACCCGAACGATTCATATTTAAACTCCCCATTCCGTTGACACCTACTCCAAAACCATTGGTAATAGAAAATCCAGAATAATTGTTGTAACGGATAGATTTTGAAAAAGATACCGATGGCTGTATCAAAGACTCATCACTATCTCTATCACCATCATTATCATCATTGGTATCTTCTTTTCCTCCTCCAAAACCATTTACTCCAACAAATTTTAAAGCAGGTTTATTTGCTTTACCATTCTCTTTCTTATCCTTTTCCTTTTGTTTATCTCTATCTTTTTTCTGTTCATCTTTTTTATCATTACCATCATCACTGCTGTTATATTCTAAATTGATATTAAAACCAGTGGTATGGGTCCAGTTCGGGTATTGTTTACTGTATTTCTGCACTGTTACACCTTTAAAATCATCGGCAAAACCTCTTTTTTGTCTGTTTATAGCTCCCGGATTTAGCGTCCATCCGTGGCCTACCCATGAGGCTTCATCTTCGGCTCCTCCTCCACTATGGTAAGATAAGGACATGGAATAACCTCCACCATCTGGTCCGGGAACACTTAATACTGGTAAATTATACGTAAAGTCCCCTGTAAAATCGTTTACCATATCGGTTGTTGCTACTGGCTCAAAACTAGCAAATTCTGGTGATGCAGATCCCGCTGTTAATGCCATTGCTACAGATGGAAATGCAATTTGTGCCAATAAATTAATAGCCGTAAAAGCCATGATTAATTTAACGGTTTTACTCTTTCTTATTCTTTCAAACATTGGTCTATTTAAATTGCCCCCTCCAGCTCCCCCAAATAGGGAGGCTTTTATTCTGTTTTTTAAATTTTCTTTCATCCTGTCCAATTCAGTTGTTCAATTGTTACGTATTTTCTTTAGCCTTTCTTCCATCTTCTCCAATGGAGAAAGAATTAATAAAGCATTTTACTTTTTATTTCTTTTTAACAACACTTCTATAAACTCAGTGTGGCATCTCATTATTGAAGTGAGATTGCTTCGTTCCCTTTCGCCCTGGCTCATGGTTAACTCGCAATGACCTATCAAAACTTAAATGTTGGTAAATCATTAATATCCTCTTTGTTAAATTTAAATTTGTTTATGCCTGTATAAAATATTTCATCTTTATACGCAAACGTTACATCCTCTGTTAATATATTATTACCTGCTTCATCTTTATTTTGAAATACAAAAAGTATTTTCCTGTCTTTTTCCAAGCCATACGTACTTTCCATTTGTGCTAAATCGGCTTTTATTTCTTTTTCTCCTATGGTAAGCTTTACGCAGTCTTTCATACCAAAATTCATCTCTTCTATGCGTAATGCAAATTCTTCATAACTCGCAATGCCAACCTTAGTGATATCAAAACTCTTGTCTTTATCTGGCCCTATAGTCATCATAAAGGTTACGGAATTTTCGTATGTTTTTTTTATGCTATCGGCACTTAACCCTTTACTTTCTTCATTCGAAAATTCTTTATATGCTAAATAATCTACTGGTAAATACTTCACTTTAATCCTCACCCCATTTGCTGCTTTTTCTTTTACCAAACCATTGCTTCTTTCGGCCAAGTATCTCAAATAATCTTGATAATTATCAATACTACTACTGCAGCCCCCCATAAAAAGAGCTACAAGGATTATAATTGCTATTTTACACCCTTTATTCACCACTGTACTTTTTATTTGAAAACTCTAACACTTGTTCTGTCACATCAATTTGCTTTACTGCATAGCCTACATTTTGCATTTGCGTATTGCTAATAATAAGGTCATAATCGTTTTCTTTCGCATAAACTGCCATGTATTCTTTTAATTGGTTTAATATACCTATGGTCATTTCCTGATCTTCTTCTGTGGCTTTTTCTGTCGTTTTTTGCTTGTAATCGTAATACGACTTTTGTAAGTAATAGAACTTTTGTTGATCTGCAACTAGTTTCTTTTTATCTCCGTTTATTGAATCTAATTGTATTTCTTGGTACACATTCTTTAATTGCTGTTCTAATGAATCGGATTGCTCCTCCCATTTAGCCATCTTTTTTTGATAGTCATTCGTAGCATCTTTCATCCCTTGGTATTCATACACCAATTTTTCCATTTGAATTACACCTATTTTACTTTTAGTAACCGTAACTTCTTTAAAGATGATGTATCCCAAAATCAATAGAATCAGTACAAATGATATTTTATTTAAATACTTCATTCTTTTATTTTGCTATAAATTGTCCTTTAACTGTTTCTATTCCTGTTCCTACGGTAATATCCAATTCAAATTGATAAACTCCTGCTGCAATAGATAAAGCAGCAGTTTCTCCACTAGTTATTGACTCAACAGTTAATGGATCTGTTGTTCCAGAAATACCATATCTAAATTGACTTACAAGAAATGGTGAATTAATAATAATCTTATCTCCGTTAAGAAGTATGTAATCATTATCCGCACCCATAGAAACAGTTGTAGAATTAATACAGGATTCCAATAGCTCTTTTGGTGTAGCTAATAATTTAAACCCTGTTACTCCAGGAGTTTCTGTGTATACTTCTTTAGATAAATCAGCAAGCAATTCAATATCTCCTTGGGTAACTGGTTCTGTTGCTCCAAAAGGAAGATATTTTATATAATTGAGTGTTAGGTCGTTGCTAATGGCAAAATATATTTTGCCCTCTAATCGACAATCATCATTACTGGTTATAGACATCACATAATCACATGGAACTTTACTTGGCGTAGACGTATTATTACCTCCATTTCCTGCTCCCGGTCCTGTTCCAGATTGTTGCCCTATATTACCTCCTGTTCCACATGGTCCGGTTGGATCGAAAGGGTTCACCTCAAACACAATTCCTGAATTATTTGCTACAACTACATCAGATAATGCTGTACAAGCTACGTTATTATCATCTGTGATACTCAGTTCAATGGTATAAGCACCATTATTAGCATATGAATGTATCGCGAAAAGTCCTACTCCGGTTGTTCCATCTCCGAAATCCCATGAATAAACTGGGTTAACTAATCCTGTTAGTAGAGTTGCATTAACATAAACCGTAGGATCGGTTAAACTTGTAGTAAATACTGCTGAACAGGTATTGGTTCCACTTCCTGGTCTTGAACCTCCTGTAGTAGTTCCTCCCCCTGGTAGTGTGGTTCCAAAATCGGTTATTATTATCACATCCTGTGCGGAGCAGGTATTTGTTCCATCTATGATATCCAGTGTAACCAAATATTTACCATTAGCTGGAAAGTTATGCGATGGATTAGCCGTGGTTAACATGGCTGATTGATCGCCAAAATCCCATTCATATGTAGCACTGCTAGAAACAGTACTGGTATTGAGAAATTGTATT
Organism: Herpochondria borealis; assembly: GCA_032274145.1. Lineage (NCBI taxonomy): Eukaryota > Rhodophyta > Florideophyceae > Ceramiales > Ceramiaceae > Herpochondria > Herpochondria borealis. The sequence continues at coordinate 1,254 of JAVCKV010032730.1, read as the reverse complement.
TGCCCTCCTCCATTATTAATGGAATTAAATACCGCAACACAACCTGAAGATGCTGTTGGATCTGAAGTACCAGTTCCTGTTCCTCCACTCGGCCAATTTTGAGTGCCAATTTCGATTCCTGCTTGTGCTAAAACATAAGGTTCTCCATCAAAATTAATTGAATTAACACCCCCGATTGATTTTGTTTCTGCATAATATAGGTCCGCATCAAAATTGCCAGTACCAAGTGTTGGTAATGAATTTACCTGTCCAGAAGTGGATTCCCACCACCATGGATTCGTATTTTTCCAATGTGATACTGCTTGAAAAGCACCATCTACTGGAGCAAAATAAGATTGAATCGTTGCATCTGAAGCAACAACAGAAGTTCCTGTTGCATCCAACTTATTTATTTTATGGTAGAACTTATTGTTAACTTCTTTAACACTTGGTGATAAAACTGTTAACCCATCTATCGCAGGATCATGGTTTTGAAAATTAACTCGATAATTAGCTGCTTCTTGATCGTTTACATTAATTGGTCGATACCTCGCATTTTGATTTTTAGATCCCATTGGAAAAAAGTATCCGGTATTAGGATCAATTGAACGCGACAAGTAACCTTTACCATCTGTACTTACATATCCATTACCGCCACTTGGTGCTGTTGCTCCTATTGGTGAGGATACTGTTCCATTAGCCCTATATATTGAATTTACCTCCTTATTCTCAACAAACATTGTGTGGTCACTTGCTGCTAATTCTTCGGTTTGCAAATCTAAGGTGTTGTATACGTATTGATCGACTTCCATCGTTTTTGTTCCAAAACCACTGGATGCATCTTCTCCTAATTCTAAGTCATAAAAGAATGTTGGGTAACTCCCTCTTAATTTTTGTTCTTCGCCAAAGAAATCTGTTCTTCCAGATTTTGGACCACTAGGATTTAGTACTTCATTGTTATTTTGGTATAGACCATTATTCACATTATTTATCCAGTCTAGTTTCACATTAATATCTCCATCACTCTCAAAGTGGCCTTCTTCTAAACCTCCCTGAACATTAGAACCAAATTCGTTTATCACATTGCAATAAACATTTAGATTAGTCCCCTGCAGAACATTTACTCCCGCTCCAAAATTCGCGAAAACACAGCCTATAATTTCTGGTTCAATTACAGAGTCACATTCTTCTTTAACTATTACCGGAATTATCTTCTGCGTACAAAGTCTCAAGTCAGATGCTGCAAAATAGATGTCATCGATAGCAAAATAGTTA
>JAVCKV010032620.1:389-24283 GCA_032274145.1 Herpochondria borealis | reverse complement strand
AGGGCTTACGGCGATTACGGGGTTGCTTCCCATGCAACCCCTGCTCCGGCCTCGAAGGATTGTCAATCCTCTACCACGAAGGATTCAACGAAGGGACTGTGGGGGGGTCCAATCGAGAGGCCCCATTTTATAATACTGGGGGGCCAGAACCTTAAATTGCATAGTATGATGTAGATTGTTGATTGGCAGAGGGCAACAACAACAACAACAACAACAACAACAACGATCGGTGGCGGCGACGACGCAATAATTGGAGAGAGTAATGGTCATGGAGGGAGACCCACCCGGGTGCAGTACCAGACTACATGTGTACATGTACGGTCTACTACAGTGGATGGGGGTGAAAGACAGACGCCTGTTCCCACATACGAAGGACGGACGTCATCCCTCGGGGTGGACGGGACATTGAACATGGGACCAGGGTTCTTGGCGATACGCTCTAGAGTTCATGTTCATCAAATCTGGTCTAAACCTAGAATCTAATAATTTGGACTAGCAACTACACAGCAGGACGCAAGCCATCGCAGACCTTACTGCGCTCTCGCCGCACTCTAATCTCTTCTCTCAGAAACCAATGTGTGCGTCGAAGAATCAGGCGCGGCCAGTTTCACCTAATGCGCTGACTTAAATCCAGTAGTTGGGAATAGTGGTGGGACTTCCGCCTTCCTTAAACATACCAAACGGAAAGTTTTCACCACCTGGCCAATCAGGGAACCAACCATCTTTGACGTCTGTGAACGCGATAATATCAGCAATCCCCAGCAGAAAGAGGAGTGTCACAATCGCGAGCAAGCCAAGCCACTTGGCTTTCACTACATCAAACTTGAAAGCACCAAGATTCTCCCTGTAGAGGTCCACCTTTCTTTGGGCGAGTTCAGGGTCGATAGTACCAGTTCCAGCCGACATGGAATCAAAGATTGTTCGAACTGCCAGCGGATTTTTACCGGCGTTTGCCTCTTCAAATGCTTGAAGGCAAAGGTACCCCTTGGCAGATAGGAAGTTATTCTCCACCGGGTACTTCTTGACCAGTTCTTCAATGGTAAGTTTGTTGCTTACAACGTCCAGCACGTCTGCCTTGGCAATGTCTTGAGGGATACCGCATATCAAAGGGTTGAGGCCAAACATCTCTCCTCCTTTGGTTGGTCCCACATCCTTGAGCTTCTGAAGGCCGACATACTTATTAAACATCATCGGGAAGGCACTTCTAGCAATACCGGCAGCGCCTGATGCTCCAAAGAACCAAAACACGCAATCACCCCTGGAAGTCAATGCTTCAACGGACAATTCTGCGTCTGTCAACCGAAGGCTGCTTGATGTTGTCATTCGACGACTCGCGACGCCATTCTGCAGCGTGGTGAACGCTAGCGTGGGCCCCACAGCAAAAGCGAATAAGGGGAGGAAGAAGCGTAACATCATCGTCTCTTACTGTGTTCCTATCGATGATATTACTTTGAGAGAGGGTGATATCCATCACAATCCATCAAAATCCATCAGATGTTGAAGATTTTGGATCGGAAGACTGGTCTGCTTTCCATCCGTCTGATGACGCATGGAGGCTACTCCACCATGCGCATGACATGCGACCATGTATCCATACATGAACATGTAGACTAATCAGTCTATTTTACGTTTACCGCGCAGCTCCTGCGCGGTACTACGTTGAAGTTTTGTTGCAACAGGAGACAGACTAGCAATTTGAAATTTAGCTGCAACAAACAACAACCACAACAACATCAACAACATCAACAGAAGCAACAAGGAGTTCATAGTTCTTGGATTGAATTCTCTTTGCCGGAAAGGGTGATCCAGGAATTGAATAGCGTCACGAGCCACCATCGAAAGTCATCACGATGAGTCAGAAGTTCAAAGGTTCTGCTGACCTCGGAGCGTGGTTGCTCTATATGCTGGGGGATGAGGACCTAGACGTTGACGAGATGAAAGGTCTGGAAACTTCTGCAAAGAAACTATGGCTCAACAAGTTCAGAAGAAAAAATTGGCTCTTCAACGTGACTGCTGAGGCATTGATGAATAACGGGGTGGAGAGTTTTTTGGCTCAAGATTTGAGCGAGAAGCTGTACAATAGGAAGAAACAGATAATCAGCGCTGAAGAAACTACGAAGCTCAAAGATGACGCTGACCTGACAAGTTGGTTGATTGCAGTGTTGAACGAGGAGTTGGACGAGGAAGAGGTGACATTGGTGGAGACTGCCGCAAAGAACCTATGGGAGAGCAAGTTCCGAAGATCGCGTCGGTATGTCAACATCACGGCTGAACTACTTTGCAAGAACGGGGTACCGGATGCTGTAGCTCAAGGGTTGAGCAACAACCTATTCATTCCACCACCGACGCAAAATGATGATCAAGTGCAGGAGGGGGAAAATGTTGCCAACAAGAAGACGTTGACGATATTGGACTATGCGCGGTTCAGGGGTTGCTCCAATATGACCAAAGAAGATTTGCTTGTTCTCAGCGACCAGGCGCCAGTCTCTGCCGTGTCCCCTCATGTTGAGCCGGGCAAGCACCTTCCTTTCGTTGAACGATCTTTGGAGATGTACGACCTCACAGAGGTGTTGGAAACGCTAATCACCACAACCCGCGATGACAAGAACAGCAAACTTGTCTGCGAGTATGCAACCATAAGCGGGGCTGGGAAAACAAGGTTTGTGTTCAAGGCATTCGAGTCTTTTAAAAGCACCTCCGACCCAAACCTGGAAGTACACGTTGTTCACATCAATTTCAACGGGAGCGACAAAGGCTTTGACTGCAACGCGGTTAGGCAGGAACGCGTGACCCCAGAGGAAGCGGCCTGCAGACTTTTGTTCAGCCGTGGATTGCTGGGAAGCAGTCCTCCTCTGGGATGGCTCCGAATTGGAGCTCCAACGAGTGTATTTGAAGACAACATGCTTCCGAACCTGTCTCATGTCTGCGAGGCTATCTTTGACAAGAAGTTTGGGGCTGGAAAAGCCGGCCTCTTGATTGTGCATCTTGATGAACTCTCAATGCTCATGGATGCGAGAATCTATCTTGATAGCTCCAAGAGCAAGAGAAGCAAGAGAAAGAAAGTCAAGCTCTGGATCAAGGATTTTCTGTATGCCTTTTCTGCTTTGACTGAACAAACCAAACGAAGGTTCGTCGTTCCTATCATTACACACACAAATCCTGCTGGTCGCATTATGGGTCCCAAGAAGCTGTCACAGGCGAGACACGAACAATTGACATTGTATCCATTCACTCATGAGCAATCATGGGAGCTCCTTGATGGTGTCCGTCAACACCCTGATCCCGATCCCAAGTTAGACAGGCTTGACGCCCCACCACGCAAACCCCTCGAGTCCTTCTCGGACCACCAGAAAACGCAGTGGACTCCATGCATTGCTCTTGCTGGGGGCCACCCTTCGCTTTTATTGGACTGCTTTAAACCAATGTATCAATCACCCGACCCTGGTTTTCAGACCACGACAGTTGGCACAATCGTCACCAATCTTCAGAGTCACCATCGGGTTCAAAGACTTCCAAGGAATGTGACCCGCGCGATGGCGTCTGCGTTTGTGTATGATGCACTTACCGGTACGCTGGTAAGCGAATCGAAACACGCGAAGATTCTAGACGCTGGGCTCGCTTGGTACCTTCCTATGGATGAAGACGGCGATGAAGAAGATGACGACGACGATGAAGAAAACCAAGAAGAAAAAACTGGCGATGGCGACGACGATGAAGAATATGCCGGGGGCTTGGGAATAGTGTCTGCTCCTTTTCCCTACATGCTCAGTTTGATGGACAGGGCTCGCGGCATGTATGGTGCAGTCGCTCGGAATATCAATGCTTTGGACGCCGACTACCGCCCCACGAAAGCGATGGAGTATGTTGCCGCTCTGGCTGTATCGCACCATTTGCTCGGGGCAGTAGACCACTGGGTCGAGAACTGTGAAGTCGGGACAGCGAAAGCAATAAAAGCGATCGCGGATTCAACACGTGCTTTCATTTGTGTGTGGCCAAGCAGCATTGATCCGGCAACAGATTTTGGAGGCAAAGTTTTTGAGCGCAACCAGGAGACTGAGGAAAACAAACCTGTTGCTTACATCGGACAGGTGAAGATGCAGGAACCGGGTGCCAACAGCAAGCAAGGAACTTCAGAAGTGATGGATCTTGCGTGGTTCATCGGGCGGTCTGTGCGCAGCCGAGAATTGGATTCAAGTGTGCGGGCTTTCTTTGTTTCTAGCGGCCAAGCGCCATCACATGAAAAGATGGAAGGACTTTGTCATGCTTTTCGAGTTGCCATGACTGGGCGGCTGACGCAAGACCAGGCGAAGAAGGCGGCGGCAGCGAAGTTCGGCAAACAGATAGCGAAGGTCAACATTACTGACGTGATCAATCTCTTCAAGACCTACAGTGTCCTGGACCATTTGGAGTTCCAGTACATTGGGCGGAGCATTGATGATTCTAGTTTCGTTACAGAAATGAAAGATTGTCTTCCAACCGGAGTATTTTCTGGGTGGCATTAGGTGACATTGTGAACCTGCGGAGTAACCAACCAAACACATGATCCGGGGGAAAAGAAAAGTGAAGGCAAAGCATTAGGGTTGCTCTACCCAGCAACTTCATGAGCAACAACATTGGGTGACAAAGATGCAACCAATCCCACTGAAGCGCAGGGGTCCATGCAGGATTGGGCTGGAGCCCCACCTACTTAGCCAACTTTATAACACATGCAGCCTTTGTGGCCGTTACTACTGCTAACCTGTCGACGAAATTTGGCGCATTAGCGTTTCAATCCACGCCTCTGTCAGCGACGAACACCGGCATCAGCCGGCTTCGCAACCAGGGCACCAATCTCTATGCTCTAGAAGGGGCTGTAGCTTCCATTGCTGCCTTCTATCACACGCAGCCCTTTCTGTCTGCCTTTGTTACTTGTGGTTTCAAAGCATCGGCAGCTGATCTTTTAGCACAGACTTCAGCTCCAACCGACGAGGAGGACGAAATTGCCGTAGTTGCTAAGATTGAGAACGAGCCTTCAGTGGAACAAGAAGAGAAAGGCGCCAAAAATCAATTTCACATTCATTGCGCCATTGACAAGGTAAGTGCAAGCTTGGGTTCTAACGTTTGCGCACTTTGTAACGCTTTGTCTCTATGGTATTGGATGCCAAAAGCCGATCGGTATCCATTTTCGTCGGGCACAAATTTTGATCCAAGACGACGTCGCCAATTCAATACTAGCTAGAGGAATTAGTAGAATCCTGATAAAGTTCTGACTACTCGGTTATCCACTCGTAGTAGAGACGACCGATCTAATGCGGACGGCGCCAACAATACCTACCTGTTACCAATTTTGAGAACAGGATTTTAGAATACTCTTTTTACAGAGGGTACAGTAATGTAATACAACATGACCGACCGGATAGGCCAGGCCGGTGTTGCATCTCGGTGCTGTTGACTTTTAGATCCAGTACTTGGGAATATTGGTCGGGCTGCCGCCTTCCTTAAACATGCCGAACGGAAAGTTGTTGCCACCAGGCCAGTCAGGGAACCAACCTGTGTAGAAATCTGAAAATGCGAAAATATCCGCCATACCCAGGAGCAAGAGGAGTGTCACAATCGCGAGCAGTCCAAGATACTTGGCCTTCACCATATCGATCTTGTAAGCACCAGGGTTCTCCTTATAGAGGTCCAACTTTCTTTGAGCAAGTCGGGGATCGATGACACCAGTTCCAGACGACAAGGAATCAAAGACAGTGCGAGTCGCAAGTGGATTTGCGCCGTCGTTGGCTTTCTCGAATGCTTCGAGGGTAAGGTACCCCTTGGAGGCCAAGTAGATTCCCTCCACCGGAAACTTCTCAACCATTGCCTCCACGGAAAGAGGGTTGCTTACAACTTCTGCCACATCCGCTTTGCTCACGTCCTGAGGAATACCACATATCAAAGGGCTGAAGCCAAAGGTCTCTCCTCCTTTGGTCGGTCCCACGTCCTTGAGCTTCTGAAGGGCAACATATTTCCTGAACATGTCTGGGAAGGCACTTCTGGCAATTCCAGCAGCTCCCGACGCCCCAAAGAACCAAAGGGCGCACTCACCCCTTGCCATGGTGGATACTTGGGGTATCTGATCGGCTGTCAAGCATATAAGTTCTGTCAACCGAAGGCTGGTTGTCGGCATGCGATTGTTCCTTTGCTCGCTTACGAGAGCTGCCTTGTTCCCAGCATTGTGCAGGGTGGTGAACGCTAGGGCGGGGCTCGCTGCTAACGCGAGCACAGGGAGAAAGAAGCGCAACATCATCGTCCCCTTTATTCTTTCAAAGTGAGGTTTGACATGACAGCTGATTTCAGATATTGTTGAAGGTTTTGGATCTTTGGATATATCTTTGTACAGTAGTACCATAGACAGTCTACCGTACCTGGTACCCCGGTAAGCTGCACACGTGGAACTACTATGGTCCGCGGGACTCAGTCAGTCAATCCACTGTTGGGAACAAACTTTTAAGGAAAGAATGGACTGATAATAGCGCTGCTTGCGTTAGACTTGATTGATGACGTTAAAGGCTCTGGTAGGATACACGCAACGAAATCCACGACGCAGCAAGCGTTGATGAGAGCGCCCTCTCTCTACAGGGAGGATGTTCGTACAAAGATGTCACAACTGGGACGACGTACAACTTCGTTGCAACTGTGATTTCCTTCGAGAATAATGACTGGGCATAGATGTACACGTGGCTAGTTCTCTCTAGAGGTACCATCGAAAATCAGTCACCAGAAATACGACGATCTAGAGTCTCTACTTAGCAAAGGTCAGGTCAATGTTTGAGATCAGATCGATTCTGCAGAGTCAGGCCCCATCGGGAGGGCACCGATTGCCACTCTTCCAGAAGGGTTGACAAAGTTACCCTCAATGGTGTTGGCACATTCGAGGATACAATCGACAACGACCTCTTCAGCCTTACGGTATGACGTCTTTACTACCGTCGATTATACCAAAACTATTCTGTATCGACTAGTTTGCACATTGCTGCCAGAAGGTTGACAAAGCTCTACTCAATGGTGTTGGCAGAGTCGAGGATACAATCGACAACGACCTCTTCAGCCTTACGGTACACGTAGGACGTCTTTACTACCGTCGATTAAACCAAAACTATTCTGTATCGACTAGTTTGCACATTGCTGCCAGAAGGGTTGACAAAGCTATCCTCAATGTTGGCACAAGGATACAATCGACAACGACCTCTTTAGCCACGACGTTTAGCTACCGCCGATCAAACCAAAACCGTTCTGTATCGACTAGTTTGCAGATTGCTGGTTGCTCATAAACGAATTGAACCTGTGGTTCAGCGTTTCCGTCGTATTGTGCGATCTCGCGAGGCCACCTGATGAAATGTGAGAGCGTCACACCGAACCACCGACTATCACAAAAACTGAACAGGTGTGATACGTAAAGCGTTAGAAGCTAACCCGGCCGGTAGAAGTCATCGCATATTTTATTAGAAAATAATAACGGCATGACCCGAGACTTCTCGCAAAATGCACACAATGGTGTCAACACAGATATAAATGTCGCAATTTTTGAGACTTCTGAGCAACTTCGCTCTAATTGATTCGGTCAGGTGAACAAAAATCTCCATGAAAATGACTCTTGACACGTTCAAATTCAAAATTTGGTGTAAGCTCATCACTCACAAAAAGGAGCACTTCCATCCGATTGGATGACTAACGAAACACTTTACCATTCATTGGCTAGATCAAACTAGTCAAAGTCGCCTTGTTTCAATTCAAGAGATATTCACAACATTCACCCTGGAAACGAGAAAGTGGATCCGATGCTAAGCCAAAACCTCGTCGAAGTCATGATTAGAGGTGTGACTCTTCTCAATATTCTCTTCCTTCCATCCATCACCAATGCACATGGAGGATGTGGCGTCCAAGAGCCTCCTCTCCTTCATAAAGATCGAAGTGCTAACCGTCGGAAACTGTATCAAGCAAGAAGCCCACAAACACTCTGCAAAGGATGTGTATTGGTTGATTTGGTGATCCATGTCATATCAGATGACTTTGGGAACAGTTTAGCTGAAGATTTGTGGACTCAAGATGCGATTGCTGCTGAATGGTCTCGAGTCAACGAAAACTTTGCGTCTACACCGTTCCAATTCAAGGAGCCTCAAGTAATTAGAACTCGCAATACAGAGTGGTCCGTGACCAGTATTAAGGAGGATGCTGTGGATGACATGGTCATGAATCTACGTGTCGGCGGAAGCGATGTCGCCAACATCTTCGTCACCGATGGAACGTGCCTCACAACTGGCGGCTTCTCGTCGTTCCCACGAGATTTTGGATTCTTTCCAGCCAATCAGTTTTCATACGAGGACCGCATGTTTGTGTGTTCAGATGAAATCGGGCCATATAACGATGACTACTTTTCCACCATTGTTACGCACGAGTTGGGACATTGGATGGGACTTCGTCATACGTTTACTGGTAACAGTTGTGACCCAACGGATGACAATGATGAAGTAAACGACACCCCACAACACAAGGACTCAAGTTCTGGCGATGACTGTCTCCATGGTCGAAACTCGTGTCCGGAGCTCCCAGGTGTTGATCCAGTCTTCAACTTTATGAATTCAGCAACCTGTCGCAACCAGTTCACGGTGGGGCAAGCTGCGAAGATGTACGCAGATTTTAGCGCCTATCGTCGTCGAATGGAGAAACAGTGTGGACTTGGTGAAGTGGAGGCTCGTTTCGAAGTGCTCTTCGACAGCAGGCCAGAGGAAAACGAAGTGGGATTTGCGTCCTATGTTGACGACGATAGGGACTGGATTGAGTTGAAAACTCTTGTCGCAGAACCACATGTTGACTACTCCAACCAACTATTCCATCGTGACTTATGTCTCAGCAGCGGGATGCTGTACTCCTTTACATTTCGGGATGTTGTGGACCAAGCCTTGGAGTCGCCTGGATACGTGTCGCTGATGATCGGCGGCAAGGAAATTGCCCATGAATCGTCATTCGATGGAAGAGAATGGGCTGCAACGTATGTTGTACCTGATATTTGTACAAACGGAGATAGTCAATTGACTGTTGATATTCGGTTCGAAGGTGGTTCTGACGACATGTGGTTTGAACTCTTCGATGTTGACAAAGGGGTAGCGATCGTGGACCAAGCCACGACAGCGGTGTACACGGACGAGGCCTACCGACGTCTATACTATCAACGATGCCTGCCACAGGGTTCCTATCGGTTTTCGATCCATAATGAGATGGGCAATGGCATTTGGAGCCCAGGCTTCTATGCTCTGTTGCTGGATGACGAAGAGATCCATGTTGGGGGAGGAGACAATGGCTTCAAAACTTCTGAGACGGCCCATTTCACAGTGGCCACTCGAGGCCCAGTGCCTCCAACACTGGCTCCAGTGCCACCAACGTCTGCTCCAGTGCCTGCTCCAACGCCTGCGCCACTGTCACCCACTCCAGCTCCGGTTCCTCCAACATCTTCGCCAGTGCCACCAACTCCTGCTCCGGCGCCTCTAACACCTGTGGCAGTGACAACGCCTGGGACAGCGTCGCCCATTACAGCAGCACCGGTTCCTCCAACGCCTGCACCAGTGCCACCCACTCCTGCTCCAATCCCTCCAACACCTGCGTCAATGCCACCAACTCCTGCTCCAGTGCTTCTGACGCCTGTGGCAGTGGCAACGCCGGTGGCGGTGTCACCCATTACAGTTCCCGTTCCTCCACCGCCTGTATCAGCAGCTCCAGTGTCTACATTGCCAGCTCCAGTACCACCCACTCCCGTTCCGGTTCCGGTTCCTCCAACGCATGCGCCAGTGCCAGCAACTGAGATTCCTCCAACGCCAGCCCCAGTACCCGTATCATTCTGTTTTTCGGGCTCCAGCATGGTGGAGGTCAAACACAGGGGGCTGATCCGAATGGATGACCTTGGAATCGGAGATGAAGTTCATGTCGGACGTGGTGTGTTTGAGCCAGTGTACAGCTTTGGCCACCGCCATTTCGACGCTCAAGCCAAGTTCTTGAACATAAAGGCAGGAGCAGCTACATTAGAAGTATCAGAAGCCCATTTGGTGTTTGTACAGGAGCGAGGCGCCGTTCCTGCAGGACTTGTACATGTCGGAGAATCGCTACTTGATTCCAATTCGATGCCTGTAGTAGTTGAGTCTGTTACACCGGTCGACTCCTACGGGATCTTTGCCCCGTTCACTGCTTCCGGCAAACTGGTCGTTGGAGGTGTACTGGTTTCTTCATTTGTTGCTCTCGAACTATCACCAGTGCTACGAATTGGACCTTTCGAGTTCTCGTATCACTGGCTGGAGCATTCTTTTGAAGTACCCCATCGTGCAATTTGCCATTACTTTGGTTGCTTGGACGAGACATACGACGAGGCCGGAGTGAACACGTTGCTTGTAGTACCCCTGAACATTGCAACTTGGATCCTTCAATGCAACTCGTTGTTGAAGAATCTTTTGCTGTTCATCATTCTGGTGGTGGCCCTATTTCTTCACTCGACGCAGCTATTGCGCCTACGGATGTTCCTATAGTCGGGATTGTATGTCATTCTACCAAATCAGTCATGTTTGAGCTGGTTTGGTCATGCGCGCGGATTGCACTTGGTTCCCACGCTATCACCCAAAGGATTCATTCTGTGTTTATGATGTTTTATATTATTATAGTTTGCGATTTTATATTATGCATGTTCTAGCGACGATACTGTTTGATTGACTACGTTTGGCACTTCTCGAGCCCTACTGTAATCGCATCCTGGTGATCCCAACAACTTCTGGGAGTTGGTGGAGCAAATGTGCATTCTCCACAACTGTTCCAAAGCATGGATCGTCGGGGTTCAAAGGTCTGTCCTCCATCACGATGTAGAAGGAAGGACCCTTGCCTTGAAAGCAAAGTGAGTACTTCGCCCCCTTAGAGTCCTCATTGAAAACAAGTTTCTTGGACTTGATTCTCTGGACCAATGAGTCATCGAAGGCTTTTGATGGAGGAGATACTATCAAATCACCGCTACGAACCATGAGTAGACCTTCCCAAATTCTCTCATCAACCATCTCCAGGAACATCGAAAGTGAGTGAGGCATATCTTGATGGCGCACAGTCTCAACCACAAACGACATCTCACTAGAATCTGAAAGGTGCAGCTCGAACCCAATTTTGTATTTTCCTCGCCCATATGCCTCCTTCAAGTCAATTTCGTCGTGCTTTTGCACAAATTTGTGAATTCTGTTAATCCGGCTCAACAAGGCCTCTTCCATCCGTTCGATCTCATCATATTCGTCAAACTCTGCCAGGGATTTGGTACGAATGTCGGCAAACAAGTCAGAAGTTTCATCGTGCAAAGTTCTCTCCTGATCTCTGAGTTGCCGCAACAAGCTGGTCGTCTCGTGATAACGAGAAATCTGCTGTTGTCTGACGTTGAAGAGAGAGTGGACCCTTTTTTCGACGCCAGGAATCATGGCTCGGATCACGGCGTAGGGAATCCAAGGAAGGATTGCAAAGAAGAGGGCAAGCCCAAGTTTGTACCCTGGTCTGAGATACTTTCCCCCTCTCTGCAGGGATTGTCGATGGGCTGGCATCGAGCGCTGTTCATAGATCGAAGGCCCAGAAGTCGAGACACTGTGACTACGAGTTGGCGGCAAAGGCTGTCTACCTTGGAGGGGAAGCGACTGCTGACGTCTCATCGTCATTGTGGACTTGAACATTACCATTGGGTGGGTGATCGAGTGTTTCGAGAACTAACTTGAACTTCTTCAGTGGGACGACGAGTGGCGAAATGTGTCAATTTTGTGAGAGGAATGTTGTCAGAGCGAGCAATCGCCGATTATGTTGAGGTATGTTCCATATACGCCTCTGAAGTTTTTACATATAGCTAGCACATGTATCCGACGTCACAGTTTTATCACTTTTATAAAAGTGTGGCCAATAATACTCACTAATTAACGTCATGTATAGGCCGGCGACATATTTCTTGCTTACTTGGCGACTTTGAAGACTGGAGCACATGGAGTGTGACCGGTACCCCGGCGCGACTTTGAAACGGCATATCCAGCGGCTCCGCTTGACCTCTCTAGCATTTCAGCTGCAGGCACAGACATCGGAGCAGTTGTTGGCTCGGGGGCTGTGGGAGTGGAGTGGAGCTGTTTATTTGAGAAGTCATTAACTACTCGCGGTAGTGGGACAAGCTAAAATCACAGTAGCACAGCGTAGATAAGCAGCACAGCAGTAAAGATGCCCTTGCTCGTTGAATGACCCCAAAACGCGACCAACTGTGTTCTAGCTTCCTGTGCGAGCTTAAAGACTCTGAAGCCTCTCCTCCACAAGTTTTGGGCTAGTCGCATACACCCTTAACCTTGTACAAAACGCGGATCACCCCTCTGGTTACTGTACTTCCACCTCATCATGAGATGCATCGTTTTGGTGAACCGCCAAAAGGCAACAGCAAAGCTGCGAAAGAAGGACAGGTTGGGAGAGGATTCGGAGATTGAGAACAAACCCATGCATATCGTCTTCATTCTCAAAATGTTGCGTCTTGTTGTATTTACGTCGTCGGTGGAGTGAGAGCTAATACCGAGTGCGTGTCGTGTACATTTGCTTACTTCAAACCACATCACGACACTGTCAGCGAGTTGAGAACTTGAGGATGAGTCTGCAATAGATTGTAGATTGTGTCCACTTGAACAACACCAACACTAGCAGACTCCTCTTCCTCCTCCTCTTTTATTCCTTGAACGCTGCTCGCTGCTGCCAAGAGAAACGGATGGAGATGCGTCTTGAGGTCTCGCGCGTACATTGCCTCTGGTTGATGCTGCAACAGCGTCTGGAGCACATCCCATGGTAGTCCAGATGCAATCGCCTCACAAAATGGAGTCCGACCCGAACCAGGACAACACTTTGTCACGGCCACAGGATACAAGTCGCACAGTTTGGTCACCACATGGGCTCGTTGTTTCTGTTGCAACGCGTGCTGCGGTCGCACCACCGCCATGACGGCAAGATGGAGTGGTAAAATCCCGTCTCGACTGGGAAAGGCCACCATGTGCATGTTGGTGCGAAGCATGAGGTCGGTAAACTCAACGGGACAACATTCAGCCATGAAAGCCACTGCGTGGAGTATGGAAATATAGTGCTCTCCAGGACGTTCATACATCCATGCACCACGAATGATGTGATTGGCGGCTTCCCAAAAGTCTTGAAACAAATCTGAATACGATCTGGATTCCATCATGTTGACTTCGTCTAGGGAGGGTGAGTTTCTCCTGTAGGGACGATGTTTGCGTGCTTCGTCGTAGCGGTGACATAGTTCAAAGAGTGGACCTTTTCCAGTCACACTTGCCATGCGGATAGCTTTGCCTCCAGGTAAATCACCAGGTGGATTAATCAGCAGTTGAATGACTCTATGAGGTGCCCCCATTCCACAAGATATCTGGAGAGGTGTAGATTGATCGTTCTTCCAAGTACGATATTCCGTGAGTGGAGTCTCTGTCGCTGCTGCTGCCTCCAGAATAGCTTCAATAACTTCATAGCGAGCCTTGTTGTAACATGCCATGTGAAGGGGAGTGTTGAGCCAATTGTCAGTCTGTGTTAATTGTCGTTTCGCCGAGCGTTGAATCTGCTTGTGATTGGCTTCGTGTCGGTCGAGAATGGACGTTGTAAAGATCTCGACAATCAAGGTGCAGCGATCCACCACGGCAGCCCAGTCAAACGTAGTGGCACATCTGAGCAAGAAGGCTTCGTCTTGCAAGAACTGAGTGAGCAATTGTGTTGAGCTAAAGGCTGTTCCTGACATGGTTGCTTGCTGCTTGTTGATGAAAAGTGATCGCGTTTGAGTTGTCCTCTGAGAGAATAGACAGTAGTTTTGTGACGGTAACAGTAGTTTTCTGAGGAAGAAAAGCCAATGATGATAGTCTATCGCTGAAAAGTGAAGGCGCATCTTCATCATCGTCCCCGCTCTGTCTTTACGCTCACACATCACCATCTCTTGCGCAATAACTAGAGCCTTAGAAGTTCAGTCAGTCAGTTGGTCGGTTGGTCCGTTGGTTGTATCATTCCCTTGATTCACAATTCACAATTTACAATTCACAATTCAGTAGAAAAGTAGAAACTTAGAAGCCTTCATCATGATTTTCTCTTCCTCTCCGTATGGTACAATTCCCCCTGAAAGCAAAAACAACATGATTACGATTGATGCTGCTGTGGAACGTCTTGGTTATGGTCGCTTCCAACTCAAAGTAATGCTGGCTGCTGGTCTTAGCTTTGCGGCTGATGCCATGGAAGTCATGGCCTTGAGCTTTCTTTCCATCGTCCTGCAATCGCAATGGAACTTATCCTCGCGACAAACTGCCATCTTGACCAGCATTGTCTTTTTGGGACAATTTCTGGGAACCCTCACTTTGGGTCCCCTGGGCGACAAGATTGGGCGCAAGCCTGTGTTTATGCTGTCCGCATCCATCATTGCCGTCTTTGGCCTGGCGACAGCCGCGTGCAACAGCTACATCGCCCTCGTCTTGACCCGCATGCTCGTGGGCTTTGGCGTGGGCGGACTGGTGGTTCCCTTTGATTGCATGGCGGAACTACTGCCCATTGTCCATCGAGGACGCGATTTGCTCTTTATTGAATACTTTTGGACGTTTGGAACGCTCATGGTGCCGCTGGCTGCCAAAGTCACGTTGGATTCAAACGATGAGAATGGATGGAGATGGTTTGTTGTACTCTGTGCTCTTCCTTGTATCGTGTCCACGTGCATTGGATGGTGTTTGGTACCGGAATCACCACGATGGCTCTTGACACAAGGACGCGGCGACGAGGCTCTGGCCGTGTTGCGCAAGGGAGCGGCTGCGAATGGATTGGACGCCAATGCAGTCTTTCCCGAGGGCATAATGTTGGAACCTGAAGAACCAGAAGCTTCTTCTGTCAAGGAATTGTTTACCAAACAATGGAAATGGATTACTATTTTTCTCTGGATTACATGGTTTGGATTTGCGTTCTTGTATTACGGCACCATTTTAGCCACAACAGTCATTTTCTCGGACTCCAACACTGATCCCGGTGAATCGGGAAGCTTTGAATTTGATTACGGCGCCATTTTGATTTCCGGCAGTGCCGAAATCTTTGGAACAACATTGGCCATTTTCACTGTGGACTGGATTGGACGACGCCTCGTTCAAATGTTGTCCTACGGCATTGGTGGCATTGCCATTTTATTGTTGGGCATTCTCGCCAATACTACTGCTGCTGACTCTTCTACCAACACGTTGTTGATTGTCGTGTCCTTTATCGCCCGCATGATGATGATGACGGGCAATATTACCACGTGGGTGGCGACGGCAGAAATTTTGACGACGGAAATTCGCGCCACGGGGCATAGTTATGCCAATGCCTTGGCGCGCGTCGGTGGATTTTGTGCTCCCTATCTCGTTCAAGATACAACGCCCGTGGTCATGATTGGAGGAATCATGTTTGGAGTGGCAATCGTCACGACACTGTCGTCGTCGCGATTGCCAGAAACAAAGGGAAAGGGACTAGGTGTGCATCATTTGAACAATTCTCAGGATGAGTTGGAATTGCAGAAACCGGAAGGCTCCGTTATTTAAAGGAGAGAAGTCGATCGGCTTTTTTATAGAATGTGGAGGATGCATGTGACTAGCCCAGAACTTGTGCAGGTCTTTTGAGTTGTCATAGGCTTCGGAGACTCTGAGCCCGGGCCACTCTTGTATACGAAGCTGGAACGCTTTGGTGGGAGAGTATCATGTTTTGGGCCATCCAAGAGTTCGGTGGTCAAGTGTGTACTAATCTTTACTGCTGCAAGAATATCGACTACAGTGTACGGCTTGGCTTATCTATGCTATCCCATTGTGAAGTTAGCTTATCCAACTAACTAACTTCTAACATTTATCATACGTACTTGTGCTTGGCATTTAGCATGCTCCTAGCTGCATACCACTCGCACCCCTAACCATAACACCATTTTCTGGCCACATCTGGGAGAAGTTTACCAGGTCATCGGGTTATAGACAAGCAGATATGCTGATTTTCACTCTACTGTAATGTAGGTTCGGTATTAACCTCTTGGATTGGTTACAACATTCTCAGCTGACGTATCGAATGTCACCCCAGAAGCAACTAGAACAATAGACTCACTCTATGTAATATTTACTCATCACATAATTTAGGATAGTATAGTGGCGCGAGATGTCGCGATCGTCATTAAAAGCTCCTCACTTGAATAATGATAGTGGCGTATTGATGTTCTGCTCAACGCTCAGCACCGAAAATCTGATGATAGAAGTTGTTCGAAACTGACTGGAACAACCAAGTTGGACGCACAATTTGCATCATAGCAGTGCAAAACGTGACGAGCAAGATGATGACATCATTTATTTTTGTATCTATTTTGATCTGCGTACTTGAAGTATTTGCCCTCTTTTTGTCCTTGGGCACCTCACATAATATAGTGGTCTCCGCGGAATCAAGACTAGGTCCATCTGGTAAGATGCTCCTGCGGATCAAAGGCCTCACCACAGCAAAGGCACAAAGATTGTCACCGATTACAGATTGCTACCAGCAAAATTAGTCGTGACGCCAACTTGGTTTCAATAGTCCTGATTGCACAAATTCTGGAACGCGCGACCACAACTTGGTTCCAATAGCCTTGATTGCACAAATTCTGGAGCGCAGCAACCAGAGCACTGAACCGAGCAACTACCACACAAAACTCAAGGTCACTCCAATCAAGATGGAACGTATCGCTGTGATTGGTGCCGGAGCATCTGGTATTGCCGTGACGAAAGAACTGAAGGAGCATGGCTTTGCCGTTGACTGTTTTGATGCCAATTCGAAAATTGGTGGTGTGTACGCCAATGCCTACGACAAATGTCAACTAACAACGAGCACGCTTACCATCCCGTTCTCAGACTTTGAAGATGCCGATGCGGGCATTCCCCAAATTTGGACTGTCAAGGAATATTGTGCTTACCTACAACGCTACATAGAGCATTTCAGTTTAGCAGAACACATTCGACTGTCCACCAAGATCACGCGAGTGACCCGCGCTGAAAGGGGTGGATACTATGTAACCCTCAATCCCGATGATGGTCCGCACAGAACCACTCACTACAGTCATGTTGCGGTCTGCACAGGTACAAATCGAAAGCCGAAGTTGCCAGAGCTCAAAGGGCAACAACATTTTCAAGGCCAAATCATCCATTCGAGTCAATATACTCGCGCCACGAGTTATGAAGGGAAACGGGTTCTCCTAATCGGTGCAGGAGAAAGTGGTTCCGACATCTCACTGCATGTTTCTGAAGTAGCCGAAGCGACCGCCATTTCAATCCGCCATGAACACGGCTACATCGTCCCACGATTCCTCTTTGGCAACCTCACTGACATTGGAACGACCCGAAGCCACCATTCCTTCCCAATCTGGTGGGGGGATGTGTATCACACCTACCGCTTTTACGCCCTCTACATGATTGCGCTCATCTTTAAACTATTTGGTTCCAAGGAAAACAAGAGACTCGCGCCCGTCATGCGCAAATGGGCTGATTTACAAATCGCTCAAGGCACCAATGGCTACTCCAAGTTCGGGTGCAAAAACCTCAGCCTTGTTGAAGCAATGGTATATCATGGCTGCCAAGTCAAACCGGGCATCTCCTGTCTCGATAAAACCGGCGTTGTGTTCACAGACGGAAGTCGTTTTGACTGTGATACCATCATTTGTACCACGGGCTACCAGAATGATTTTCCCTTCTTGGAAGATGATTTTGCGCCGTACATTCCAGATCTACTAAACTCACGACGTCTCTACAAACATTGTGTACACCCCAAATTGGGACACACGTTGTTCTTCTCTGGCTTTGCTCGCCCCGCACTTGGTGCACTTCCCCCCATCTCGGAGCTACAAGCTCGATGGTTCACCCTGCTTATTTTGGGAGAGCGTGAATTGCCTACAACGCAGGAGATGGACGCCGTTATCAAGGCCGATACTGAAAAAGCGTTTCGTCAATATGGCGAAGACTCCTGCAAGATCAGTTCCTTGGTCAACTTTCTCAACTACATGGACGAAATTGCGAAACTCATTGGCTGCTACCCTCAATTTGACGATTTGCGACAGCGGGACAAACAGCTGTGGAAGCAGATCATTCTCGGGCCCATCTCTTCTTCTCAGTACCGACTCTACGGCCCCGATGCAAAGCCTGATTTGGCCTCTCGTATACTCGAGCAACAGCCGGCTGCCCGCGACAGCCTCGATATAGTGTTGCTTCGCCTATTCCATAGGCTAAGTGCTCACCCCAAATTGCGCTTTTTCGCCTTGATGGCTACGTGGACCAGAGAGGAGGGTGGTCACTGCACCACTCCCACAAGCGTGCCCAATGAATCTTGAGCGGGATCATAACCAGCCGCCCTGATTACCAGAATGCAGTAACTGCACTGATAGATTTAATGACAAAACTTGTAAAAAGTTATATCTAACCAATAATACTAACGTTACTTCCTTTCAGAACTTTGTGTTACATGAAACAATGGTACCAGCTTCAACACCTCCAGTTCTTTTGATTCTACGAGATTACGTCGTACTCAAAATTGCTACAAGATCCGCTTGTAGTCATCAAGAATCGAGTCCTCCAAGAACTGTAGAGTTTCCGAAGGCAGCTTTCCGTCCATGGCGATATCACTCATACGATGCCATACTTCCATGGCATTCACGTCAGGCTTGAGCGCTTGGCTTCGAATCGTAGGATGCAATGGAAACACAATCTCATCTTGATCTTCAGCCTCTTGTCCAGGAGTGGCGTCTGGCAACTCTGGCGTTACCAAGTTGTGAGGGAGGCCCAAACTCGCAAAGTGAGTGGAAGGAAAACCCAAGGCAGCCATGATTAACTTGCGGTTGCGAGCCAACTCGGTTCGTCGGGAGGTTGGTTCCCAGCACACTGGCTGTGCTAGCCTAGGACCTCCGGACCAACCCTGATGCGTCGTTCGAGAATCCCAAAAGACGCCACCTCCAGCTGGAACCACCATTCGACGGGCGTTCTCCAAGTATTGATCCTTCAATTCTTTCTTGGCGAGTTCAGAGGTCAAAAATCCCATCTGAGTAAAATGAGCATCCCGTGAGGCCGCTCTACGAGTCTTTGGGTCGTTCGTGTATACATCGAATATTTCTCTCTTGTGACTTGATGGCCAAATGACAGTCGTTGAAGACCTCGGCGAATGGCTCGACCAGACATAGACCAAGCCTTGGAAGACATCCCAATCCCTCACTTCTGCAACGTTGTCGTTGATGTCCACGTGAGGCCAGTATTTGTTGGTTGTGGCTTGTTGGCTGGACTTGTTCGCAACAAACGAGTTGTCACAACTGGAAACCAACTCATTGGTGCCATGCAACTCCTCATAGACTGCCACAACGTTGTTCAATCGACGACAGTACCAGGCAAATCGCGAATGAGGCAAACCACACTTTTGGAAACGATTCACACCACCAAGCTGTTGCAGCGCCTTGGTGGGCCAAGCCCCCACACCCTCCTTCGCGGCTCGTTCCCAGGCTTTCGTCATGTTGGGCGATCCATTGTTGCGAATGTCCTCTTGATCGACCAACTCCATCATGTCTTGTTGCATGGCTTCTTGTGCTTGATGGATTTCTTCGTTGGAGAGTAAATCTGGAACGATGAAAAAGCCATGAGTCGCAGCAATGGCCTTAATACCCTTTGTTGGATGCTTAATGTCTCTCATTGGGACAGATACTGCTGCCAACTCTTCTTCAGAGAGCAGCGGACAGCTGAATTTGAATTGCTTCTTGCCCATTGTCTAAGTCTGGTTGCAACTTATCGTATTTTTTATGAACCAAATCGATGAGGGTGACTGAAGAAATCGTGACTGAAGAACTCTCGGCTCAGTCGTGCAGTGTTCATCCTGTTCCTGTTCATCCTGTTCCTGAGACCACAGTACAGTAATTTGGTCCTGCCAGTAGGACACATACGTGCTCTAACCAAGAACATACTCTAACACCACCGTCTCAAGCAAACACCGGGGCTTTCTGTTTCTGCTCCACTCATACGTGCACCACAATTACGTGCTACGTCGATGGGGTTGGTGGGGCAAGAGACGAATCTCATGCACTCTCTGTTGAGATTTGGATGATCCATAGAGTAAATAACTGGCTAGCGTTAGGGATATCTACATGTTCAAATTTCGAAAAATCGCGGGTCCTTATTTTATGCCTTCACTGCACCTCAAATATCGATGCTTATTTCTATGACTACGTTGGCGCCTATGAAATCAACAGTTGTCATTGGAACATTGAAGTGTGGCAGTGCTCGTCCTGAGATTGCCCTTCCCGTGGCCATTAGATTACCAGTTCCAGGCATGTCGATACGACCACAAGAATGCTGGCGTCTGAGTTAGTGAAGGAGTGCCCTCCTATTGATGGTCTGCGGAAGAACAAACCTTCGAGATCTACCACTGCACTAGCAGCCATTGAGCAGGTTCTACTAGAGGACGTAGAGTTAGAAGTAGCATGTTGAATGGAACGCCTCCTGCGCTACACAAGAAAGGGTGGCGGTTGGATGAGGGAACGAATTGACCCCAAGTGTGGACACTGCTGGAGCCTAGCTACATCTGGGTTAGATACACGTGCAAGAGTCAGAATTGAAACTGTGTGCTGTTGAAACACGAATGTGGAAACCTGCCGGACCACTTCTGAGCAGCTCCTCAAAGATGTGTTTGAGAAGGGAGGGACTCTGCATCTTGTTCGCATCAACCATAATTTCCCTTTTGCTCCCACAAGGATCCGTGACAGAGAAACAGCCACTCTATTCCCAACCAATCGCAGGGTGTAGGAGCAATCCAAAAGATTGACGCTATCTACAATATACGAGTAACTCCCCTTAGCAAGCCGATGGAAACTGCAGCTTTTGGACTAGCTAGTAGTTGAGCCTCGAGACTACAGCAATTAGTAGCAGTGCATGCGCAGCTATACAATAACCACCATAGAACTTTGGTCGGCAGGAAGACCGTGAAGGGATCCGCTAGCTAGCAGAGTCTCTCGTGTACACAATCATGTACCAAACTCTGGCCTAGAAAAGCGCCAGCACTTCTTCTTCTTTGTGTAGTGACGTCTTGAGCTAAGCTTTCGTCGGGAGGTTTGCTGCGGTCTCTTGCTCTTGCGGGGCTGAGTATTAAGGACCGATGAGGTCGGTTTCTATGGTGGCTTTCCCCACTGGGCTTGCTGCAAATTCTATCAAGCAAATTGTTGCCCATCAGTCAGTCAGTCCCAATGTCGGAAATGCCACATCGTCATGAATTCTGAAACGAGGCTAGCATTGCTTGAAAGGCTGTCGTGAAGCTACTTCCATCATCTGTGCTGTCGTACGCGTAGTGTCTTGCAGTCAGTGCAGAGCCGTAAATGTCCACAATCGATGTGTGCAGCAAACTCGGCTTTCCATTCCCAATCAACTGAGACACGAAACCAGACAACTTGCCCATGCTTTTTGTGTCGCCGACCTGCGTGTAGTAGCTAATAGATTCACCCCTTGGCTCAACCAACGGAATCATGACGTGACACTGCGAAATTGTCTGCTGAAAGTCCAAATAGGCTTTGAGATCGCTCTGGGTGACGACGAGGTGCGATAGGTTGGCCTCAACGAACTTTGGATGGACTATTGCATTTCTGCCTGGTATGAAGATCTCAACATTTGAAGGCTGAGTCTTCTGCAAAGCCTGAACCAAGGGAGTTGGGTCCTTTCGGGTCGGACTAGGAATGCATATTCTCAGTTTCTTACCATTGACAAACGGGAGCTGAGGGGGATTGAACTTGGGATAGTCAGCTGGAATGAACCAACAATTTGGGGCGTGTTGTGGATTCAAATAGCACATTCGTCGTTGGATCTCCTTGAAAGGTCTGGCGATCGGACCATGCACACCGTGCAATACGCAGAATCTCCTCGCAGATTGTCGCATCCACCTCCAAGCTGTCTGGGGGGCAACATCACAGCTAGCCTCGATTTCAGCGGCATATTCTTCCCAGTCGACATTGTTGTAAAGGTCGTCTTCAGTGATGCCCACAATTGAGCGAAACTGAATGAATCGTCCATCACTTGTTGCGGTTCGATTCCGTATTCGTCCAGTCAAGTGTTGGTCGAAATACGTTTTCCAACCCCAGCCCTCCATGTCTTCATTCTTCAATGCTGGTTTCCACACAAAGCTCAGCAAATAGTCAACAAGTATAGGATCATCATCTGACAGCCCCGAGTCTCGGCAACTACCTTGCTTTAGAATCTCCCAAGGAAGAGGGTATCTCATGGCAATGCTCTCGAGTATTTCGTAGTGAAAGTCTGGAATCTTGTTGGTGATCAAAATTCGACACGAAGCATTGTGACGGATATCGAATTCCAATGTTGGTATCGGTGTGTCGGCTGCTGCATCATTTTCATTGCTCGCTATTGGCAACAAGGAGGCCGCCGCCGACGACGACAGAGAAGTAATGGCAGGCACGTCCATAGCATCATGACCATGGGGACAAAAATGAAGCATATTCAATTCCTGACTTTGGCGATGAATTGCCAGAAGAGCAAAAAGCAAAGCTATGCCAAGGCTGAAGGTCAGGAAAGGTACTGTGGATGAGAAACGCCTTGTCTTTCCAACATGTTTTTGATTCATATTCATGCATGTGCCCCTTGGAGTCATCGTGTGATGTAAATCAATCTCTTGTTACCTCCAAACTACATCTGTACGTGTATTGACGCATGTTACGCTACTGTATGCCATACTGTGTACCGGAGCTAGTAGTTAATCTGAGTGGCAGACCTGTTTTCATCGCGCGGGAGACGCAGACGGTCATTGATCCATGCATACGGTACGTATGATATCTATCTATCTCAGGGATCACTATTTATTATAACGTCTTTCATAACGCCAACAAACGTCTACATCAAGTGAACTCTCGCAACCACTAAAATTCTATGCTGGTCTGACGTTTTTTCTTCAACTCCATCGAGCCATCATTGACCTCGTCTCTCTCTCTCTCTCTGTCAAAGAAGAAGAAGAATACAATGCAACACATCATGAGAATCACACCACTTCTTCTTTTCTTGGGGAGCAGTGTTGCGTTTCCCGTCTCTTCCTCGCGATCGAAAAAGAATCGCGCGCGCCCCAAGACTGGAGGAGGGGCTGGTTTTGGAAGCAAAAAGGTTGCTCTGCAGCATGAACGCGACGATGAAGTCAACACCCTCGTCAAATTCTTGGAGGGGCAGGGAGCTTTGGGCCTTGACGATAGAATTGAAGCCGGAAAATCAGATGCGACGGGTATCCGAGGCGTCTTTTGCACCCAAGCCTTTCGAAAGGGTGAACTGTTGTGTCAGATTCCGTCGGACTGTGCTCTCGCGCTCTCAGATCCAAGTGAGGATGCAACCTTTACCATGGCAATCAGCAGTGGTGGATCGAATACTGGTACTGGACCCGTGTGGAAGCAAATCCAACAGGGCATGGACTCTCCATGATATGGATTCGATTCTCTGTGCATGCAAGCAGCTCTTATGTCCGTACTGCTCGAGTCCTTCCACCCCTTTATCATTCCAGTTGATGGAGCGAATGCTTACACCCAGCCGGAGCTGAAAGTGTGATGCAATGCCTCGAGAACCGGCCGAATGGCTGTGACCGAGCACAAAAGCCATACGCTTCTGTTATTCAGTAGCTTCGCCTACCGAAAATTGTAGACATCAATGTATGTGCATTCACAAATCCGTTAGAGTGCAAATTGCCAAGGAGGTTAAAAAAAATTCAGTGCTTGCGTCCCTCATGCAACAAGTTCTCATGGTGCTCCAGCTAGAAAGTTGAGCCCTAATAAAATAAAGAAATTAATTAAAGTAACTGATTTCGATTTACAAATTGGTCTCCCAAAGCAGCGTTCC
>JAVCKV010032511.1:0-24284 GCA_032274145.1 Herpochondria borealis | reverse complement strand
TCTATTTAACGGCCGCAAGCGCACCAAGACCTCCGTGGGTCATGTCATTTTGTCCACTTCGGGCTGGGGTACGACCGAAACGGACAGCTTCGAAAGATGCAAGTCCGCCCTGGAGCATCAGGTCAACCTCGCGCATCGCGACGCAACGCAGCGACTCTGTGTCTACACCGATGCTTCTGACCTCGTTTGGTCTGGCATGGTCTCGCAAGCCCCTTTCGAAGCCCTTTTCGAGGACCATATATATCAGCCCCATCAACCCTTGGCCTTTTCATCAGGCCATTTTCGGGTGCCAAACTCGGATGGTCCATACTAGGAAAAGAAGCGTTCGCAATCATGGCCACAGTGGAACGCATGCATTGGATTTTGGCCACGACGGACGGTTTTGACCTATTTACGGACCATCACAACCTCATCTTTTTATTTGACCCATTAGTGGTCGT
This sequence comes from Herpochondria borealis, assembly GCA_032274145.1. Classification (NCBI taxonomy): domain Eukaryota; phylum Rhodophyta; class Florideophyceae; order Ceramiales; family Ceramiaceae; genus Herpochondria; species Herpochondria borealis. The sequence goes on along the minus strand of JAVCKV010032511.1, from coordinate 23,844 downwards.
CCCTGATTTATCGCAGAAATCGCTCCGCAAGGTCCTTTGATGGGCCGTTCTTCTAAGTGCGTATAATTATTCGTGTGTCCATATCAGGGGCATTGATAATGTCTGGGCCGATCTTCTCGGCCTTTAGTCTGATGCTCCCTGTATTCGCGGTATCGTACAATTTCCGGTCTTTCCATCGTCCTCCTCAGACGATTTTTAATGGCCCTCGTCGCACTAAATTGCGTCTCAACAGTCCAAGCATTCGGAAACCCGTCCCAATAATTCGGCCCTGTCCGATGGCCTTTTCAAGAATCCGGCCAGTGCGGTCTGGATCCCAGATGAGTGTGATGCATTAAAGCTCCGTCTTTGTATCATCTCGCCCACTAGCCCCAGCCATCATCGAGTCGCGACACCCACCGAGTCCATACTCCGTCAGAATTTTTCTGGTTGACCATGTTGGCCGATATTCGGACCTTTGTCCGCTCCTGCGCCCATTGTCTATCGACAACTGAATGGGAGAGAGTTCCGCGTCTGTTCGGTCCTGCAGTCCATGGAACATTCCCTAATGTTCTTTTGCAATTTAACTTTATCGAGATTGCCCGTAGTGAGTCAAAAGGCAAGTATTCTGTAATGCTTCGCGATGAACATTCGGACTACAAGTGGTTTTTAGGGTTTTCGGATACTTCAGCCGAGAAAGCTGCAAGGGCCATTATTGACTGGGCTGCCGCATTTGGTGTCCCGAAAATGCTAATGTCCGATGGGCCGACTCATTTCAAAAACGTGACGGTCCGTTCGGTCTCGAGAAATCTCAAGGTGCCGCACCATTTTTGTCTGCCATATTTTCCATGTTCCAATGAGGCTTTCGAGCGTTTGGGAAACTAGTTGCTTCGTGTCCTTCGTTCAGTCTGTTCTGAACTACAAATTCGTCCTGTAGAGTGGCCTGATATTCCCCCTTTGTGTTCAGCGTGTTCTAAATTTCGCCCCGTCTCCGCAATGTGGCAATGTTTCACCTCGGACCACCTTTACGGGCATGGCACCTACACCTCCAATTTAGACCTCCATTTGGTCTGAAACAGCCACCAAAGTGTCCCTGTCTGATTTTCAGCGTGAACGCTCCCTCAAAATTTCATCTCTGCAGTCCAAAACGGCCAAAATGCATCCTTTTGTTCAAGAATATGTCCAATCCGGCCCTGAGAGAAGTCGCATTGCCCCTTCGCGTGGCATCTTACCTAATTGCATGGAAAGCGACTTTGTCCTTGCGGCCCGGGACGCGTTTACAGCAACGGAGAAGCTTTTGCTTCGTTGAAGGGGTCCGCGTCAGATCATTAAGGCTCTGATTAATTTTTTTATCAAGTTAAAGACCTTCGAAACGGACTGTTTGAAGACACCCATATCTTCCGTTTGAACTTTTTCATGATCCCTCCCTGAATTCCGAAGCAATTATTTCCCATGTGATCTCATCCGAGACTGATATGCCTTTCCATCGTTTTGTGCGCCTTGTGGAGTCCGATGAAGTTCTGTTGGTCCAAGTCTGTTGGAAAGGCCTTCCTGAGTCTGAACACACATTTGAGATTATTTACAAGGTCTACGAAGATGTACCTCAATTGTTTGAGAAGCTATTATGCCGAAAGAACACTCCGGCCAATTTGATCTTGAAAGCCCGCAGTGCACTTTCCCTTTGAAGAAAGGGAGTGTAACGGATTTTCTCTGCTCGATTTGGCAGTCCGTATTTGGTCTGGCTTGATTTTTAATCATTGCTGTCCTCAATGGTCTTTGGAATTGTCATACAGTAATTTAATTACGGTCTGTAATTTATTTTCAGTCTGTAATTTTATTTGAGTCCGTAATTTTCTGACCGCCGTCGCCGCCGTCGCCGTCCCTGCCCATCATGGGTCACAGGTGGCGGTGGTCGGCCGTGTTGCCTTTTTCCCCTTTATAAGTCCTAGCCGATCCTTGCTCCCAGTGACACATTCACCGTACCTTCTTTCGGCCTCACAGGACGTATTCCGTCACACTGTGGTGCATAAAAACGCCAGGCAAGTGACATTGGTTGAATTCCGCGGAGCGGTCGCTCGAAAGTGTTGGTAAACGGCGGGGGCCACGAGGAACCACATATACATCGACTATGATACCTGCAATTGAGGCAAGTCTTCTATCTATCGTCCAATGCGAGAGGGCACGTCAGATCCGAGTAGTTCGCTTTTTTGGGGGGTTTCCTTTTCCTGCTCCACAGTAAAAGTAAAGTGATCTGCTGCATCATTCTTCTCTTGGCTGGTACGACAAGTTCTATCCGCCAGCAGCAGAAAAATACGAAAATCCACCACAACTTCAGGACGGAACGACTTAAACCCCCATGCTAAAAGGAACGGCCACACCTAGAAATGCCCCCAGTCAGTCACTTCCCTCATCACGCCAGAAATATGCAGATCGTACCGGCCCAGTTATAATTGCAGTTTTTCGTTTCCAAGAACAATGCACACATCTGTGCATGTATGGTCGGTACACAGCGCTAAGCTTTACTGGGCCTTATCCTCGGCACCCAGGTCCGTGAATTTGCACAAGGCATTTTAGCGTTTACATCGCAATATTTTGTTGGGAACACGACCTCAATTGTCAGCTTCTCCGAATTTTGTTTCTAGCACATCCATACCCTCCAAATCCTCAACTAAATCTGGAAGCCGCCCGAATATCTCGACGCAATTGCGCTTGGTTCTCCGATACCGAAAAACCCGGTGCTGAGATCGATGGAGATCAGTGTCGGTTTGGAGAACCTCACATCGCCTATAAATTCGAGTTATCCGTGGATAAACTTTTCAGTACTCCCGCATCACCCTTCTCTCCACAAACAACCCCTTATGCTCTGAAAAAACCACAGAACCAGTTTGGTAAGTCGAAATGCACACCCGCATCATCTCCGCGAACGTGCGAAGGCGCGCGGTGCGTGCCGGAACTCACTTTCTGACCATTCCATCTCTTTGATTTTGCTGCTGTGGTACCGTTGTGGCAAAGTGCGAAGTTACTCGGTGTTAGCATCAGCGAGGCAGATTGTGACAAATTTGCTTCGCTGAGGTCTACAAAGGGGTTTACACTACATTTCTCTGGCTGGTGAGATGCGTGATGCCCACGCCAACGCCTGGTGAAATTGACACTGTCGATTTTCTGGAGCACTTTTTCACAGGCGCAGAGAAATACTGGAACGTGTTGTACGGGTGGCTCCATACGCATTTCTACGTGCCTCCGCTCGTCGTACACTTAATTGCGGAGTTGTCGGATGCACAAGGATGGAAGCCATTCAGAAAATATTTCTGCAGTACGAAGAAGACGAACCGTCGCCCTTTGAGAGCGTATGCAGTTGACAATACGAAGGTCGTGCGCAAAAACTACCCTCGTCCGGTCGCCCGCTCACATTCCGCTCCGCTATGCGCAGGCCTGATGCGCCCGCAGTTCGTTCCGAGAGTTGTCAAGAGACCCACCAACGAGCGTTGCAAGTCCCTAACCACGCGGTCTCCTCTTTCATTCTATCCGATCAGACTTCCCTGTGAGGTTGCGAGAGAGAACCGTGTGCACGAACTAGGTTGTCCTGCAGTCCGCGGTTCAGTCAAGCATGTTTCCTTCGATGCTGCACAGCATGGGGAGGCCGACCGTGAAATTCAGCCGCTTAGGGAGGGACTTGCACCGCTTCCATACAATGCCGGCTCTGCACATGAGATCGAAGCACACATTGATGCTTGGGCCGGAGAGGAGCGCCAGGCTCAGAACGTGCGGACGGGTGACACAGTAGCAGTAGTTGGCTGGGCTGATCGCGTTCAGGAAAAGACGAGGTGGTTTTGGTTTGGTCGGTCGCAAAGGAACCAGCGCGGGAGGAGGCGAGGAGGGTTTTCGAAGCTCACTAAGTTCGTGGCTAGGTCATTTTTCCTCAAATCGCCGTACAAACCGCCGTACTGATTGGTGCACAGGATGAAAGCAATGCAATTTTACTGCAACGGCTTCAAATTGGTTCGAACAGTAATGAGGCCATTAGGGCTTAATTAGACAAACGAGTCAACTGTAAGATAAGTTTGACACTTTGTAAGCTTGTTCTCCTTTTTAAGGAATTCGTTTTTATCTTTATGGAAATCTGATATCTCACTAGTAATTAAGGTTATGCAGTTACCGCCATGTCGTCGTCTTCACCTTTCCGTAGGGCCATATATGAAGGAAACATAAACTATTCTTTAAAGTCGACTTGTGACCTTTCTCTGCACTCGTGATTTGACGACGTGGCCGAGTGGTTGCGATCACACAAGGCGTTGGACTGCTAATCTAATTCCCTTGGGAGCGAGAGTTCGAATCTCTCCGTCGTCGGTGCTCACATTTGTTTTGAACTATTGATTTTTGCATTGCCGCTTTTATCAAATGTTTACACATCATTAACACATTTATTCAATACTGCGTTCAGTCAGAACGATAACAGTACACAACAAGAAATATCAGATATTTGTAAATTTGATATTTACATATCTATGTATACGTATTATATACCTTTTAAATATGTACATACATGTAAATAATATAAAATGTTTTCTATACAATGTACCTCTACAGTGCTAATAAATATCAAGAAAATGATCACATTAATTTATTAAATTCATTTACATACATATGAAAATGAAACTTTATGTTAAGTAAAGACCACGAAATGTAGTCCTGAAAGTTGGTCAAATTTCCGTCTGCATGACATGAATTCTTCATGGAAACACATCCCTAATAGGATTAACCTGATTTCAAATTTTCGGAATTCTCCGAGGGGCTTCACACCAGCTAAAAACTTATCTCCGAGAAGAACCAAAATTGCTGATAAACCATTTATATCTAATTATGCATCGTAAGTTAAAACCATCACATAACCTCTATTTTTGCCTTTTCCAGGAACGAGAATTTTAAAGTTGAACTGAAATGAACAAATATCATTAATAACGCCAACCATAAATTAATTGAAACGGATTGGATTCATCACAGTTTGTTTTTATGCATAGTCACTCAAAACCACAATTCATTATTTAGCAATGTAGGTGAATATGTTCTTAACATGCAAATGAAAATCCCAGTTTCGTTTTAATCAACTTTAAAACTTGAAAGTATTTGATGTGAAGTAAGACGAAGGGTATTGAAACTTTTCTTGTACCTCTGAAAATATTTTGAAACGTGTTCAATATTTAAAATCTTTCTTTTGTACAACATATACGCAAGGTCTGGTCTGTTTGAGAGCTTGTGCGTTTTTTATTTTTCATCACTTTGTTATAATTGATTTATGTGATTTTTAGTAAATGTATTATTGGGTCTATTATCTGCATGAATTAAGATTATTTTTTATAGTTAGAACCAGTCAAGTACTAGAATATATAATATGAAAATTTAATAAAAATATACATTTTGACCTACAAAGATCGTAACATATTTAATTATTAATTATTATTTTAAGTATATCTTACAAAAGTATATATTTGTCAATATATATACATTGAAGCAGTTTCGTTGATATAAATATGCACATGTATTTAACTCATTTATATACGTTAACATGTGCATACAGCTATAATAAATGGTAAATTAATTTTTGTGTGGATCGGACAGTTGAAGGAAGATTGAAGATTCCTGCTGTTGTTTCAGAGCCAGTCTTCTTAACATCCTCGATGTAATTATTAGAATCGCAAATTACCACTCCGAGTCCTTCTAAGGCCGAATACGGCTGTCGTAGTACACCTGAAACTTCGACTGAGATGTCCAATCCAGCCGCTGCATGAGACAAAGACGGGAGAAGTGCAAGTGCACGAGATCTCTGAATCCCACTATTCGCGGTCTCTGCGACACGTAGTAGAGCCTCGCCGGTCTCACCATTCCCGCAGCAGCGAAAACCCTCAGAAATCCATGGTTCCAGGTTTCCGTGTCCAAAGCTTCACACCCACGCATGTTGAAGTAGCAAGCAATATTTTTTCGCATCCCAGACCACATAATAAAATGTTTGATAAGCCCTGTACCATGGGCCCAAGCGTTTGAGTCCCGATATTCCAACAGAATCGTCTACGACAGCTGCTTCTCCTTACTATGCGTAAGTTTTACATTGATACCGTTTTAAACTGTGCACAAGAAGTCTTTTGCCGCTAAGTGCGATAAACAAACCAAACGACACTGAACTTTGGATGAAAAGACGGTCATCGCGCAATATGGAACCAACTACATCCCGGTTGTGCGCATTCCAAAAGCCACAACCTTGCCAATATCCCCAGCCCAACATACCGCAGGAGCCCTCTTCTCGCCGCCTTCTGTATCAAAGAGTCTCGCATATGCAGCCAAGAGATCGCGAAGAAACCTCGTATTCGTGGGTGACTCATTTATCACATCTTCGTGGTACCATTACACGGCTGTGACGTACTTTCCAGCAAAAACTGGGCTATTATTTCCTTTTGCGGCCAGATAAACAAAGCACGCCAGTAAATAATCCTCTTGAGCTGGAAGTGGCACCCTAACATCCTCATTGCAGAAAATGAGACATTTATGCAGCTGGCTGACTCGGTTCTTCTATATTTTCTCAGTCCACCCATACTACGTGAGAAGGATAGAAGCCTCTTCTTCTCCCCCTGTCGTGTTACCCAAGCCCGTACGTGATATAACCATACCCCTTATTCCGTGGAACCACTCTTCCCGCAACCGATCTGGACCACAAAAACCTACGACTTGTCGCTGATGCGTTTTCGCTATCTAGAAGGTAGCACTGATTTCTTTCCGTCGTCTGAGGATAGTCATGTGGGTTCTCAGCGCACGCAAGCGCACGAAGTAGGTATACGCTCTACAATGCGGGGCTAAAAGAATCCCGTGTCTACAATCCTCCTCTATCTTGCACACCACGATCGGGAGAAGGGGGAACGGAAGCTTCCAGGGCCGGGCCTTCCCATCCCCCCAGGACTCTTTGATCTTTGAACCGAGGTACTTCCTCCGCACCATATCCGCTTCCCTCATCAGCCGCCGCGAGAAAAAGACTTCGTACAGGCCGTACTCATCTTGCATCGAGCCCACAATCATCTGCGCCACCTGCACGCCGCCCGCATCCCACTGCCGGGACAGCGCGTCCGCGAAGCAGTTCACAGCGCTCGGGATCCATCTTGCCTGCAGCGTCACGCCGAGAACCCACAGAAAAATCTCCAGCTTGCGCAGCCCACCATCATAGGCTGCGATGACGATACCATCTTGCTCAGGATGTATACGAACGCCTGTTAGTCCTCCTGCACCAATACCTGCCGCACGTGGAGGTCGGAAACGTATTCGGAGAAAGATCGGTGCAAAAGCAGCCGCACTGCCCGAAGCTTCCCCAGCAAGACCGACGGCGCGCGGTCTTCCGCTCTCCAGAAACCTTGACCATCCCACAAACCCGGGGATCCCGGCTCCACTCCGTAGCCCAACATGCCCCCATAGCCGATGAAGGCCGCATCTCTGTGCAGCATAATATGCAGTGCTCGACTGACCAGCTCCCGGCCCTCGCCTTGCGTCAGTGAGCTGCATTAACGCATGTCGCGCAGAAACTGACGAAACAGCCGTAACCGCTAGCACGAGCGCGCCCGCGCTCGGAGCGCAGCTCCAGTACAACCGGGGGCAGCACTGCGTCGACTCGCTTCGCTCGCAACCTGCGCAACCCGCGGACTTGGGGCTCCCTCTTCGCGCTCCCCCGTCCCTTTGTTGTGCATTTTCAGGTCGGCGCGCGCCATGTAGAAGTAGATGGACCGCGTGTAGAACAGCGCCAACGGCAGCGCGAGAGAAAGCGGCACGCACACGTCGCAGAAGCGCTGTACAATTTCCCGCAGCACGAGCCGCCGGTTCCGTTGCGCCACCACCAGGATCTTATGCGTCATCGCCCGCACTAGCGTCACCATGCGGTCCGTCACATGCACGCATATCTGCTCCGTGTTGATGCGCAACCCGAGGTGCTTCAGCTGCCTTTCACCTCTCATTCTCCCTTCCACGGATGCCGCAGCAGCCCGAGTCGACAAAACAACCCCTCCAGCCTCCTCCGCGCTCGGTCGCAGTCCGCTGCCTCAGAAGCTCTTCCCGGCGGCGACGGTGCCAGGAGGAAGTCGTCGATGTAGAACAGCAGTTGGTATCCCATATTCTCGCGGATATATCGCACCACTGGCCGCAGCAACTTGATGAACCATAACGGCGACATTCCCAAGCTGACGGGGAGGGCAATTAATCGGTAAAACCGACCACAGTAGCGGAACAAGAAATAGTCCGGCATGTCCGGATGGAGCCGGAAGTGGTGATATCCGCTGCTCACATACCATGAAATCAATATGATGCCCTCCTCGAGCTCCGCGGCAAACCCTTGCAGCGTTCTCATTTACACACTCCAATTCGGCCAGTGCTTGCTCTATCGGTGTAGATTCACCACAAAGCGCCCCTTCCGGTTCTCTCCTTCCCCCTGCCACGCCAAAAACGCCCACGATACTAGCCCTAGTCTCTCCGTCACCTTTTGCACGTTCTCCCATACCACCCGCTTGTGTATCTACTTCTCGAACCCCTTCCTCAGATCATCTTTCGCAAAATCTCTTTCCTTCCCTTCTTGCGGTACTTACCCCAGAATCACACACTTGGTGAACGGCACTGTCTGTAGATCCCGGATCCCGAGCCGAATCACGCTCACGTCATACTCCGACGCACCAACCACGGACGCCCATGTATCCGCCTTGCGCGCAGGTCCCCACCACAGAGACCGCCCCACCACACAACATGTCGCGCTCATTTCCATTTGGACCACTACTGGTCCCCGGCAGTCCCTGATGGACCGCCCCTCTGATTTTCCGTGCCACTGCCATGTGCCCTCTCCATTATCGCTTTAGCAATATTATTGGCGGTCTCGGACTCCATCCTTCTCGTAATTGACGTCCTTGCAGACCGGTACGACTCCGAGAACACTGCGTCATGTCCTTGTTCGACGAGAAAGGACAATTGGCGGGCACTCTCCATTCCTTGTTCCGTCACGTAACGGAAGTACTGGACCCTCATGGCTAGATTCTCCAGGTCTATCTTCATTGAAGTTTCCGCCTACTTCAGGCGCCTCCCCATTTCTTCGATCCTTCCCTCCCCACTCCATTCTACCTCCATATCTATCAGCGCTAACTCAACCCAAACTCCTGTTGCATTCACATATTCCAATTCCTCGGCGGATCGTCGATCCTTGCTCCTCAGTTCAGTTAGAAACGCATCGGCCGGAAGCTTGAAGTACCCCATGTACGTCACGGGTAAATGCGGCCCACGTTCGAATTCGCTTCCTTCGCCAACCAACTTCGACTAGTTGAGCTCCCTTGCCACAGCGGCAAATTCCACAAGTGTAGGCTTCTACATGGTCCAGGCAGCCTTTAGGCGGGCCGCCCCATCCTTCGCCGGCGATGCTGCCGGTGCACCGCGATCGCTTGAAATATCGTCGTAGTAAGCTCTATTCACGTCCCTCTGAAGTCTTCGTCGCCCAAAGACTCGGGGGTAATTTCTCTTTTACAGAGAAATATACATGCCAGGAAGGCGTCCAGGGTAGGCCCGCGCGGCCACCAGCTCGCTACTTGTAGCCATGGACCGCGCCCGCGAGTTTCCGAGACGCTCGGTATTCTGAGAGTACTTTTTCAGTCAGCTCGCTACCTCTGTGGTTATCTTCACAAGCATACACCTAGTGTACACAAACACGTGCATAAAATTTTCTCGCAATACTATTAACAATTCACCGTTTAATATTAATGACTCTTTCTTGTTTAATTGCAAGTACTTGCACACCCGCATTTTCATATTACATTTAATGGATTCTAAAACCTCATAATTCCTAAATATATTCAAGCAGCTTTCTTCTATTCAAATAAATGATTTTAAGCAAGTTTATTAGAAAGAAGAAAAAAGATTAACCTCAAAACGACTACATATTTCCAAGGCTCGTTAATACTGTACATGTTAAGGACATGGATATTTTAAACAAATTTTATTAAATTAAATACAACAACAAATTAATTACTGTATTTTGAATCATTTCTGGTTTTGGACAATAATGCATTGCGGAAACACGTGATGTGATTCTGTGTCGCTTGTGAAAGTCAGGAATGTGTTATCTTTGTACAGCCAAAATTTTTAAAAAAGGAGTTTCTTTGTGCTGCTTTGCGGTTTTTATCATTAAAGAAGGCTCAGTTTGGAAAGACCGACAACTAATTTGATAAGCTTTTTTGCCGACTTTTGTTTCTATGTTTAGCACTCTAAGGCTAGAGGATGATTTCTCTCGACTTATTCGTTGCCCGGACTTATATCGTTTATCACTGTCATTTAACCGGAGCCTCAACTAAAAAAAACCAACTAGTTCTAATGATTCTTTCAAATCAATATTTTAAAGTTGTATGACGAATGGCTGTATCAACTGCAAAGAGAAGCAAATCTCCTTTATTCGCTTTCGTCGGTACGGCGCCCCTTTCGTTTGTAGCAGCGCATCAATCGAGCAAAAAAGCAAAAAGAGCCACCCTACATAATGAATTTCTCTGATATTCCAGCAATATTTTCCCTGTTCAGGCAAGTCAATTTGACTCATATGCTTATCATTTTTCTCTGTCATCGCTTCGTTCATGTTCATTCTCACGGGATTTTTTGTAAGATGCGCCAGCGTGTTGCCTATTACGAGCAGCTCCGCTGCGGTTCAAAACTTCCGTTCCTGTTAAACTCCGTCATCGACTACTGTCCACCCTGTCTGAGCGGTGGAGGAGTGTGGTACGGCGATATGGGGTTACGCACCTACGCCGGGAAATCGACACGTGTAATCCCACCCCGTGTGGTCGGAATTGGCTGCCACTTTTCCACTCCGCCACTCGGGTCGGGTACAGTCAGACGTACTGTAAGGGCCTATCAACTTTACCAATTTTCCACTCTGGAGTGGCATGGCTGCGAATTGGTCGGGTTGGGTGGTTGTTTTATTGGATACTATGGTTGCGTAGTTAGGGCATACTACCCTGTCTGAGGGAATCTAGATTATTGCACTGGGCAGAGTTGAGGGTACTGTAATTGCTAAGTGACTCTCTGTGTAGTTATTTTTAGGGTTTCTTTCCAGTGAACCGTTCTGTTCCACCACCCCCGCCTTGGGCGCTCGCCCAACCGGTACTTAAGCTGGTTGGGCGGCGCCGGGTTGGGGTTCGAAAAGAAACAACGGTGATAGTGCGAATTACCTTCCAAGTAAAGCCTTTTTTCCCGTCTTATCGCCTTCTTTTCCCCTTCTTCTTCTTCCTTTTCCATCTTCCTTTGGAGTGTTTTCAGGAAACGCTGTGTGGACACACACAAATCAGTGGCGACGGCACTACGCCCTGCCACTCGTGCCCGCAGTCCCCTTCTTCGCCACGACCTGCCCCTCCATCTAGCTCTACCACGCCCCTTCTCCTTGTGTGCTGCTACGGGCGAGCTACCCGTAGCACTAAAAGGAGCAGGGTTAGAATCTGCGTACATGACCGAGCACGGGTCGATGGAGTATTCCCCGCTGAATGGTTTTTGATGAATCGGCGAGACGAGCCACTCTGTTCTTTTTGGACCTTTTGCAGCTCTCCTTTCCTTATAAAGACGCTTTGAACCGAAAAACACAGCGAGCGACACGGCGCCCGCGTTCGTGATACTCTAGAGGAGGTCAAAGAATCTCAAGCTCACCTCCATGTCGAAATAGGAGTCTTTTTCAGCATTTTCGATGGCGCCCAAAAGTTTGATGTGAAAAGTTCTTCTTCTTTTTCTATAATGTCGTCATGCACGGCCAAAGAGAGGATTAGATGGACCTTTAACCTCTGTCACATTGGAAGGCAGGGCGTTTTATTTCTAATATTAAACGTTCGCTGGGGACGAAAACCTAACGGAGGAAGCTAAGGTGTACTAAAAAGTCAAGAAGGCTATGTGTGATCACTTTTCCGAGGCCAGTGGCCCTGATGAAAATATTAGAGTATACGTTGCGGCCACAATCCAAGCCGAGGATGTCTCTGGATCTTTCCGCTATATGGAAGTCGCGTTTCAAAATGCCCAGTTGAGCGATAAGGCCAAATTCGGCATTCTCCGCAATGCCCTGAAAGAGATCCGTGAGATCCTTCAGTTCGTGATTCAACGCATTGCCACGAAATGCAAGGATCTGAAAATTGGCGTGCTGTACTATGAGAATGGTCGGTTCATGTTGTGGGCAGACCGGCGGAATTTCTGTTCCGAGCAAAAAAGAAGCCTTCGGATCGAAGAAGGTCCTGAATCGCCCGATGCACGTGGTGCACATATCGAATCAAAAGTGGAGGCCCAAGCAGTGTCTTGCAAAACTTTGCAGAAAGCAGCGCGGGAGCGCGGAAAACGAAAACCACACACCAGAAAGGTCGACGTCCCGTCCATAGGTGCAGACGAAGGGTCCGAATACTCCTTTTCTGGAACCTTAAGTGAGCAGAAAAGCAGCGCTTAAGCGCGTCCCAAATTGGAAGCCGTTCAGGCCGTGGAAACACCGTTAAACGGATGGGGAAAACAGAGCACGCTAAATGCAGTGACGTACACCAGCCGGTAAAAGGACGGAACACGGGCTAGTTTCGGCTGAACACCAGCGGAATGGGGGTGCAAAAGTAATTCTTGAGAAGCGACTGGTCGTGATAGAGGACAGCATAAATAGTGCAGAGTTATCGTGCCATAGGGCTATCTTCTAGGGCCCCGTCATGCTCTGTTACCCAAACAAGTGGTTTGGCGCGGGATGCTGCGATCGTCTTTGCTTACAGACGGATAATGGTTGGGAAGAGGTTATCAAGACGCCGAGGCGCGGAAGAAAGGAAAAATAATCACAGAAGAGCTCGCTTGCCTGAGGAAGCCGAGGCGGAGATACCAGACGATGTAGTTTGAAGCCCAAAGTGATTTAACTGTAGAAATTAAGGGCCACCTTGCGTGTAACCGCTAAAGTACCAAATTGGGCCGCAAAATAGGCCCCTGAGATACTGTATTACTAAGGCGCCGAGGTGCAGACCCGCAACTGATCTATGGGGGTGCACGTATCCCGGGACCACAAGTCCCGGGTTGAAAGAACGCCCCAGAGGCGGTATACAGACGAAAACGTGCACCGTGGCGCGGTAACTTGGAGAATCCCGTTAAGCGCCGGGGCGCGAGCTCTATGTAGATGCCCATGGCGCCGAGGCGCTGTTTTGACAACCGACTCCACAGATTGGTGGACTTGTGGTCGTTTGGCCCCTTGCAGCTGTGTGACGTGCGTACCGCGCCCATTGCGCAAGACAAAGGAGACGGACTGTAGAGACAAGCTCGGGCGCCGTAGCGTGTGTCACTGTACATCCCCGTGCAGTGTAAACAATAAATGGGTGTGTGGCACTTGCATCTAGGTGCGATTGGCGCACCCAAATTGGCGATGTATGCCCGAAGTCAGCCGGTAAGACGAGAGTCGTCATGCACGTAAGTGCTTCCTCGGATCCTGTACGTATCCACTCCGTACTGTAAATGTCAATGTAAGGAGTGAAACGGCGCGGGTCGGTGTACATTGCCCAGCACACCGTGTGCGTCTTATCCGCGCATAGCGTGTGACTTATCCCGGCGCCGCACTGTACATGGCCGCACGTATCAGGGCCGGTGTAGGAATGTTTGTAGAGTTCAGCCGTGCGCGGCGCAGCTATCTCACGGGTAAATATGCATCGGAATGCTGATAGGGGGTAGAATCACAGCGAATTTTCGCAAGTTCCATGAACGGTCCCCTACAGTCTGGCTTCCAACCATTGCGCATACCCGCAGGGATTTCACTACAGGCATACAGACTCAAAGACCTAACGCTACTGGTGAAGATTAAGATAGAGGCGACGGCCGGAGGCGTCGCGGAATTCCAGGCTAGGAAAGACAGGGACCGCGTGTGGTCCTACTGCAGGAAAGAGGGGCACTCCGCAAATCGCTGTGACAAGAACCCGTACCGCGGTCAAAGGTGTGAACACTGCTGGAAGCTTGGCCATCCAGTGTTCATATGCTGGAGAAGGCCGAAGCCGACAGCTAGGTCGCCACCTGCAGCACCAATGGCCCATTCAAAGCCAGCGAATGCACCTGATCAGAAAGCTGCCGTGGCCCCTACCGCGAATCAAGGCGGCAATCCGGCAACTGTTACCCCGCAGGACCATGGCGGTGCGGCCATGGTATTCAAGGAAGGACCCGATGTCGTCCCAGAAGTCGCCGCAACTTCTTCACGCAATTCCCAAGGAGAGCCGCTCCAGAAGCAGGCCAGGACTGACAGAATGAGGGCGAAAGATCTGCTTACACTTATCCCCTTTGTAGTACAGGCATAAGGGGCCTACGCACCCTCTAAAGCGGATCGTACAAGTGTGAAGCACCGACGGGACCGCGAACTCCATCGACACTTCGCCATATCGATACTCGGCACCGCGGGTGGCACGGCATACAGTAAGCCGTGGATGGTCCGCCACGTCGCCACTCTACTACTCTGGGTGCTACGTTTGTTGATTAGCCGAGCCGTGTGGACTTAGTGATGTTTGGTGAAGTCTTAACATTGGGTTGTGCATTAGGCTGGTTGTCCTATCGAGGTCCTCTAGTTTAAGGCATCTAGCGTAAGGATTTCTCCTGTAATGACTCTGTGTAGTTTATTTTTATGGGTTTTTTTGCCCCTTGGGCTGTTTTTTGACCACGAGCTCCGCCTTGTGCGCGGCCCCAGGCACTACATAAGCGGCCTGGGTCGCGAAGGGGTTGGGAGGAGCGACCATCAAGAAGGTACCGAGCAAGTATCTCGGTAGCATGTCTGGGCTACCCCCAAGTAGAGCCATTTTCCCGTCTTTCACCTCCTTTTTCCCTTCTTTCTTCTTTTTCTTTTTTCCTTTTTGGGTGGTCTCCAGCGAATTAGAGTGGACACGCACCACGCTCAAAGACGACACCCGTTCAGCCACACGTTTCCTGCGTCCCCTTTCGCGCCGGCATTCCTCCTCCTCGCCCCCCCTCCCCAATCCGCTCAACCACACGTTCCCCTTGTTTGCGCGCGACGGGAGTGAGCTATCACGCCGCACCACACCCATGGCAACAATTTCGCTTCAGGCGCAGTCACGCTGTAGCTAAGAGAAATAAGAAGACTCGAAAGCTGTAGATTACCGACCCAAAGAAGAAGATCCAGACGCATGTCGGCAACTACGATGTAGTTGAAGCGCTGGCCGCTGCTCCGAGTGGACTCAAGTTTAGTCAGCTGATGCGCGGTGCAGCTAAAACAGCCTAGAAGGAGCTACACCGCTTTTTGACGCTCCTGAGGCGCAATCAGGAAAATAAGATGAAAGGAAACCCGGCTTTAGAAGGCGACGATGACCCAGGCAAATACCGCTTTTTGAAGATAGTCTTCCTGGTAATGTTCTGGTGGCCCGGAGTGAAGAGAGGCGTGAGGTGGCATGTGAGGATATGCAAAGGATTCCAGCGGGCTTCACCTATCCCAAAATACCACCCCACCCTCCGCATGCCGATCAATGGCTTTTTTCACACCTTCTCAGTGGAAGTTTCTAGCCCATTCCCTCGCGGCCTCCACGGCGAATGTTACCTGCTCATCGCTGTAGAGAATTTGACGCCCTGGACTATGGTTCGGGGGACTATCTCCAGTACCAGTGATTTCGTGGCGAAATGCATTTTAGAGGAGACCGTGCACCCTTTCGGAACCCCACAGTCTATCCTGTCCGACAATCCGAGGTACTTCACCGCCGGAGCCGTGTCTCACATCAAGAAGGCCCACGGCAGCAAATGGAAGGCTTTTGCGTAGTAGTCCCTCATGTTTACTTTTTATGGCCGAGCGTATGCTGTGCACCATCAAGAAGGCTGTAACCAAGATTAGTCTGAACGGGCAGCCGGGAAGGTTTTCAAGCCATCCCTGACATCCTGGTTGGCTATTGCCGTCGCCGCCTGGTTGAATTCATGTCCCCTTTCCACTTATAAACAGATTTGTCCCACATATTGCCCCGGACGACCTGTCGCCCCTTAATTCATACTTGTATGCTCTGGACTCGAAGCTATTGGAGCTACTGGGGCTCTGCTCTGTTCCATTCTGTTTCAAGACGCACCTACCAGCCCGACCGTCAATCACATGGCAAGATACGCTACAAACATGAGCGACCAGGTGGTGATTGCGAAGGACGGCGCCTAATGCTCGTCTAAGACCCTCGCGTTTGCTTCAAAGTGCATGGATCTGTTCAAAATATGGGGATGTGTCATCCGCTCTACAACTTGCGGACATAGCTTGACAAGGTGACCCAAAATCCAGTCCGCACACGCCGCCTTTAAATTTCATTCCCCCGGTTCGAGAAGCCGGTTAGAGGAACTGGTAGGGCCAGTGTGTTCTAGATAATCTCAGCTACTTCGCCCCGTCCTAAGATTTGCTAGAGGCGTTTGGTATCCAGAGCTAGCCTTCCTTTCGGTTTTTTCTCAGCTCCTGTTATCTTCGGAGTGCATACTTTTTCTCTCTCTCCTGTCTTGGTTTACGTCTATGGGATTAGCTACTCAAATCTTGATTCATGCACATTACTCAAGACGATTAATCTCCCAAACCTCCCCAATTTGAGCCAACTCACCCCCGCCCGGGCAATTGTAGATTAACTGTCGGGTAATTCGCAGTTATCGCTTCTTTTTTCTGTAGAAAATAAGCCCCGCAAGCAAGTGGACCTCCACCGCATGTTCAAAACATTTCGAACCGGTAAGCCGTACCAGGATGAATCGCTCCCTCCCGGTAATGTACGTCCAAAACCAAAATAAATCCATTCTTTTTCGGGTTCCTCATCTGTAGTTTCCTGTCAAGCTTCTCTACATTGCCGGGAAACCGACAAAAAGAAATTAAAATATATCCACTTCCTCTTTGGATGCTAGTACCGCTTTCGCCTTGCTCTACATCTACCACCACCCCCTGCGCGTTTCATAAAAACTAGACTACGCAGCCGCTCCTTCGTCAAAGGGGCCGCTATTAAAACTTTGTTTTAAAACGCATTCAACTCTGAATGAATAGACGATCTGTGGTGATAATTACACCGCGGCGTCCGTGAAAAGCAAAGGCAGAGGGGCGATAGATCAGATAATATATCACTTTTCCCTCTTTCTTTCCTTTCGGACCTTTTGCCACTCTCCTTTCCACAGCAAGACGCTGTGGACTGCCAAGGTCAGGGAGCTACACGGCGCCCGCATGCAGTTAGTAGGTTTTTGCATCACACCTCCAACTGATATTCGTCGCAAAATTTGCTGGCTGAAATGGGATTCAAACCTTCGCATCAATACATAATATTATTTAAATTAATTTTCTGACTTCCTACAATAAAAGCGTCAATTTTTCTTGAGGTAGGACTTTTTCGAGACATCCACAATGACGACACGCTATCTCGACAACCAAATCCAATTGCACTCCATTTCTTCCCTCCGCCATTGTAAGGATCATCTGCTTCTGTGTCGCTGCATCAAACCTTATTATTGGCCACACACAAAATAGTGGGTGGTGCGCAAGTTTTACCTCGACTTAATTTGAGGTGCACGGCGACTCTCGACGGGAAAAGTAAGTTTGAGTATTACAATTATATCCGAAAAACGTGACAGTTACACATTCCGGTTGACTTTTGCCATCCTCTTTTTAAGTTAGAGAAACCGCTTTATCACTGTGAAATTTTTATATCGCATTAATGACTGGCCTCATGCACTGACAACCATTTTATCGCATTTACGTGAGTGTATGGAGCAATGTATCCACGGAATGAAAGAAAAAAGAGTTTTATGTTTTACATTGAAATTGAGCTACCAATGCAGTGAAGCGATTGACGACGTGGCCTAGTGGTTGTGATCACAAAAGGCTTTGGACTGCTAATCCAACAAACTAGGGAGCGAGAGTCCGAATCTCCCCGTCGTAGGCCTCGCTGGTTCATTTTAACATCTGAAAGCCAAATTTATCTTTTGTCCTCATGCATGTACATCAGAATTTTGATTTAAAATTTTCAATTGTACTGGCAATAAGAATAATATTACTACAACTGAACAACATAGAAATAGATGACTTCATATGTACGTACAATTTTCTCGCAAGAATATTAACAATTCACCGTTTGAAATTAATGACTTGTCTTGTTTATTTGCAAGTATTTGCACGCCCCCATTTGCATATTACAGTTATTTGATTCTACGACCTCATAATCGCTAAATGTATGCAAGAAGCTTTCTTCAATTCAAAGAAATGAGTTTAAACAAATTTGTTAGAAAGAAAAAAGCGATAAACCTCAAAACGACTATATCTTTCCAAAGCTCGGTAATACTGTACAAAAAGTTATAAGGAGCATGGATATTGTATATTGAACCAAGTTTATTAAATTAAATACAACAACAAATTAATAACTTTATTTTGAATCATTTCTGGTTTTGGACAATAGTGCATTGCGGAAATACGTGATGTGCTTCTATTTCGCTATCGAAAGTCAGAAATGTTTTCTTTTTATACGGCTGGAGGAACAGGGTTAGCATCTGCGAGCACGGGTGGATGGAGTATTCCCCGCTGAATGGTTTTTGATGAATCGGCGAGACGAGCCGGTCTGTGCGGCGATGCAGTAGGCAAGTCGGACCACACGATTGGCGGATATTTCATGCCGTACGACGCGGCTCCTATCCTGAATGTGTACGAGAAGTCACAGATAATCAATCTATCCGTGCAAATCGACGCCAACCATAAAGGCGTCATCAAGTTCTACGTATGTAACCTCGACACGTGCAAAAGAAACGATATCCACGAAGACTGCTTCAAGCATGGACACTGCGTGAGTCTGGAGCGGGTTTCAAACCCAAGTTGTGAAACCGGGGCCGTTGAAATAAAGTACGGATGCGAGCCTATTGACGCAAATCATACAGACCGCTGGTATGTCCCGTGCAGAAACTGCACGTCACACCTGGTTGGTGGTCCGACTGGGCTCATTGCGTATAAGCTACTGGAGGGATTGTCCTGTGATCATTGCGTATTGTAGTGGTACTGGATGACTACGAACAGTTGTGCACCCATAGAGTTCGAGGCTTACTTCCTCCGACATAACTATCTGTTTGGAACAACATGTTCGGGTGATGGTGGGGCAGTTGGAGGGTTTGTGAGCGGCATGGACGTTTGTGAGGGTAAGATAGTGCCGGAGGAATTTTGGGCATGTGCTGATATTCGTGTCGTACCAAGCAACGTAACTAACTCGCTAGAGTCCACTCCGGAAGCAACTTCATTGGACTTGTAGTTGCAGTTCAAAAACTTGTGTATTCTCATTATCTTGTGTGCGTATCACAAATCCTGTCAATTTTAAAAAATAAAAGTTTGATTTGATGCATCAGGAGGTGTTGTTTTTTGTTCGAATGATCCCCAAAACGGTCTTGTCGATGAAAGGAGCCGGCCATGCGAGCTTGAAGAAAAATGTTCTAGTTTTTAGCATATACTGTTAGTAAACGCGCTGTGCTTCACGCCAGCGTACAAAGCAGGTCGGTACTCGATCCTCCTATTGACAAAAGCGATCATTCCTTAGCGAAACAGTAGGAAGTGCGAATGGCTGCGGGGTGGAGTTGACGGGCGCTTGCAATGATCGCAACCTTTCCATCGGTGCTGCTTTGAATTGCAACAAGCAGAAGGATAATCGAGTTGGTACAAGTTAGGATGTAATCAAAGGATAGAGTAGGGAAGAGAGTTAGGACAATTATTGGAGTAAAGCCTACTATACTGCAGTCAGAGCGGATTAGATATACAAAAAGGAAGCACGTCGCTGGAGATGATCTATTTGTAGTCATAGTAAGTAATGCTATTGTTAGCCAAGCAGACGCTCTCTCAACTAGGTGTGCGCCACATGTGCTGGAATGCACACTGAAGTCGTACTGGGATGCGCAGGGAAGTTGGAAGTGACCGGAAAAGGACATCTGCGGTTCAGCTGGGGCTACACCAGCCTGTTACTGAATGTAGGACACTGCAAAACAGCCGCGAAGCGAGTTCGTAGGTGTTAACTACATGTGCGTACGGAATAGTATAAAGACCCGACATATGCGCAGACAGGCATTTCTGAGAGGATGCGCCGAATTTAAGGCTTGTCACCCAACAAGTGAGTACTTTCTTGAGCCATCTGCCGAAAACTGGGACGATCTGGATGCAGGTACCGGGAGTTTGGGCATTCTCTAAGGAGATTTATAGTTATAGATTTGGTTGAAGCAAGGTGCCGCCGGGTTGGCGTCGGCGAAAAGGCGAACTCATGTGGACAAGATGTGACTCTTTGGGACGAGAGCACGCCAAAATTTGGACGATCCGACAACGGGATTTCAACCCGTGATCATTGATTCGCACGCAGAGATACTAGACATCTAGCCACTTGGCCACGCCGGCTGTTTGGATAGAAAACACCGTTGTAGGCATCGGCAGAAATCAAAATGATCCTAATCTCAGAGAGTTTAAGCCTCCCTGAAATATGCCGATGTCAAAGATTAAGGTACAGTTAAGTACCTGGTTTAAGAGAGTGAAGTCACTCTGGAGTTTTGTAGACCTCAAGAAGAAACTGTGCGTGTAACAAGTGCCCATTGGATTTTGATCTTTAGTACTGTTGACGAACTTTAGGCACTGTATGAGCACAAGAAGATATCAAAGTATTTTTTTCAAGCTCTTTTGTTGAATAAATTCTTGACAACGCGCTTGTAAGCGCCTTTTTAATGATTGTAATTTTTGACTGAACTAAACTTCGAGAAGCACGGCGTGCTCAAAAACGAAACAAAGGATGCCTGAAGTGGGGTCTTTCCAGCGGGCGTTCGAAGTGCAGAATCCCCGGAAAGCTCGTGCCAGTGCTTCTAAGAAAGCTTCCTCACCGCACGGTGAGCAAAGGCTTTTTTCCCTTTGATTGTGATAAAAGAACAGTAGTTGGAACAGGGTAAATAATCCGGCATGCTTCGTGGCTGTTCGGTAACTTGTTGATCCCATTCTCATCGTTAGACTACAGCATCGAAATGGATGGACGCACAACCTTTACATCTTGGTTGGATGTTGGAAAGGGAGGTTATAATGGAGAGAGGATGGTGATGCGGGAGTCCCGGTTTTTTGGGATGGTCACAATGGAGAAGACAATGTTTGAGTAAAGGAAGATTCGCACAAGACATTGGAAAGCATTCGTCATCGGGCAACCCGAGAAATGTGGTATGGAAGTCGAGCTGGTACGGATAATAATCGCATCTAACTCTCTTTTCATATGCCGATAAGTTGCGATACATACTGGAGGACGTTGAAATGATAAGAAATCCCCAACAAAACGGTGCATCCTCGTTACAATGGGCCCTTAATTCCAAGTGGAAAGCAAGTAACGGATGCGGTGGTCCTCAGTGCGGACTTCATTCCCAAGTTCTCAAAGATATATGAAGGAGTAGCGAAGAGAATGTGGAAGTCAGAGAGGGGGACGGAAATGAACGAAATGAGTTAAAGGACGTTGGGACATGACCCCGACTTTTCCGAGGAGAATAAATAGTACGCGCAGCGAAGGCGCTTAAAAACGATCCTATAAATAGCTGTTCCAGAAGGCGAGCATGCCAGGAGGAACATATATTGTCGCTACCAGTGGATGGGCGGAATATGTCTTCTTGTACCGTGGATAAACAGTGTACCAACTCTATCCCTTTTTACTCAATTGCATTCATCCATTTCTAAGATTTGAAGGTTTTACCGTAGTCAGTTTTCATGCGGTGTGGATACCAGAGGTATGGTACACATCAGTGTTCAAGAAGTTCTTGTCTTATTCATTAAGTGGTTTGTTCGTATTGACAACCGTTAAGTTCTAGAAAGAATGACCTGGAGAATCATGTTGCGGTTTTGAAAATGTACATTATGGCTTTACCGCCTAAGAACATGAGATGCGTTGAATCTTGTTCACAAAATTTTTGTTCGTCGCATTTGGTCTTCAAAGATACTTTGAATCACATCTAGGTGTGTTCATGACCACGGAAATCTTCACAATGTTTTTCGATCTGGTCTAGGGTCTATCTTGTTTTGTCAGGTCTGGACATTTTGAATAGATTCTTACGTTTGTCTGTTGACGGAACGGAAACCCCTTTGTACAGTTTGGCTATTTCTGTCATTATCAATTTCGTGTTGCTTGTATTTCTCCGTTCAGGAAAAATGGATCTTATCTTTCTTACGATTTGAACGGAGATATTCTGTGATGGGGGGCATAGTTATTGGCTACTGTGTTTGTGTAAAATATAAATCTGCCTATTAGGTCGAGGATTACCAGAAATGGAATGTCCAGATTAACTAAACTAGTTCAACGTTCTGATACATCTTGTATTTGCTTAAGGTAAATATCTTTAATAACGATCTTCGTATTGCTTTCCCTTTCTTATTCCCAATTTTTTTGTTTTTGCTTTAGCCTAGTTTTCATAAAATTTCAATGCGTTCGCAGGAACTTTTGGCTTGTTTGATTCTGATGATTGTGGTTTTTGTACCTGTCCAGAGGCATGCGCGCGCATTGCCAATTTTCTCTTTTACCATAAAAGGGGTTTGAAATTGATTTCGTAAGAAAAGACTGTTTTAAAAATTCATCGCTTTTACTTGACAGCAGCTACTCTATTATTTTTACGTCTGCATCTGCTCTTCTTCTCTAAAAATCCTCAAAGTCGAAATCGTATCTTTCAACGTTGCCTTGGTGTCCCTATTTATTGTCACTGCTGCCTTTTCCAGTGTAAGAGGAACCGAAGAAAGCAACAGTAACCATGCAATACTGTTTTGGAGTTCTTACACTTGGGCTTTTTCTTATATTACTTGAGGCAAGATGGACCACCAGCTCAACGTATTACCCATCAGAAGAGTTAGGAAAAGTAGCAATTTATATGCAAAATAATCACGTTGGGATTGACCACGTGGTAAAATTGAGGTAAACCTGAAACCGAAAGATCCAAATCTCAATCAGACAAGAATCACTCTTTCCTTCACACAAG
The DNA here is from genome assembly GCA_032274145.1 of Herpochondria borealis. Taxonomy (NCBI): domain Eukaryota; phylum Rhodophyta; class Florideophyceae; order Ceramiales; family Ceramiaceae; genus Herpochondria; species Herpochondria borealis. The sequence continues at coordinate 906 of JAVCKV010032511.1, read as the reverse complement.
CCAGGCATACTATGCTTCACATATTCATCTCTCATATGACACATTGCTACACAGAACTTCAATGGACCCTTGACGAGAGTGCAAAGGTCAGTCGGGTTAGAATATAGCCACATAACGTTTCAGAACATTTTTAGTTCTATAAACATCGAGAAATGCTATTTCTCTCTGACATACCTCACACCATGACATGGCACCGTCGTGCACCATGATACTCTTTGGAAAATGGTTCGGCAGCATGCGACGTCAACCAAACGACTCTTGACTTAGTTCGACAGAAGTATAAAAACTGTGAAATTCTGTTTCTAAGTCTAGCGTAATTGACAGTACAATCTGCAAAAATAGTGTCTGTGAAATGTTGTTTTCAAGTCTAGCATAATGGACTGTACAATCTGCAAAAATAGTGTTTTTGCTTCCTGCAAAGAGTTAATTCATATACAACGCCAGCACTGCAAAGCGAAAGAAAATCGAATTTCTTGGTCCAATGTTATTCGTCATTTATGTTTTTGTAGGCTCGTAAAGAATTGAGCGGCAGCGGCGGTGGGCAGATCTAAGAACCAAGGATTGAAAGTGAGGGCCTCCACTAAAATAATTTGAAAAGCTGCTCATCCTGCTTATCCTGGTCATCCTACCCAGTTTATTCCATCCCGTGTATTACGCGCAGTGCTGTATCTGTCGTTCGTGGTCGGTATCAATTAATACGGGAGAGGATCCGCACGGTGTGGATTGCAGTGCTATCTCAAGAAACGAAGAAACTACTGCATAATGTGTAGGACGAGATGAATAGAAGTATTAAAATCCACACAAAATAAAATAAAATAAGCAATATAAGGAATATCTACATTTCAATAACATTTATTGTGAACTTTGCGTGTGTTTCATTGCTCTGTAACGTAAGTGCTGAACAAT